>NNCF01126137.1:24152-35965 GCA_002313205.1 Laupala kohalensis
GAAAGCCAAATTGTGGCATAACAAAACTTGATTTTAATAATAAAACAATAATTAATTTAAATTTAGGGCGCCTCGGCTAGCTCACCTCAGGGTTCCACAATGATGATGGGGTTCGATTTTTTTTCGAAGGAAAGCACCATGCAATGGTTCCACTTAAGGAAAACGCAAACAAATAAATCCATTAATTAAAAGACTGTTTTTAATCACTAATAACAATCCCTCAAATTATTATCCCCCAAAAGACACAAATGAAAATCAAGCATTTATTGAAAACACTAATGCCAAAGTGGCGGCATCCCCACCAAAAAGACAAATGGAAATCACTGGCTTTAACTAAAACATTTACTAATTAGCAATTTTATCTACTTTTATCGTAATTAAAATCCTTCACTATTTTTAACTCCACTCCAATCTAAGTAACCAGTACACATACTTTTCTTATAAACAAAGTTAAACACTGATTTTAATTCTAATGTTCTCTCATTAACAATTTAATTGAACTTTTTCTTCATTACAATAATTCACTGAAGTTACGTGGCATACTTCTATGAACGACAAAGTTCAGTCATGACACTAATTCAGTTCAAAGTTCTTGCTCTCTGGATCAATAATGCCAAGTACTTAATGACGCACAAACGCAATGCGATGTTGGCTTTCACATTCACCAGCAATCGCACAATACCTTATGAAGATGACGGACCATGGTAAGCCGTAGAGGAGGGTCCCCCACAGACGTCAGCACGGCAGCACTCTCTGATACCTGCGACCAGCGTCGATCAGCTTCNTGCAGCACTCTCTGATACCTGCGACCAGTGTCGATCAGCTTCAGCGTTTACCGCGTCCGTCCAATTACCACCCGTAAACGCTTCGAACGTGGTTGAGATCGAGGTTGTCTTATCTACTCGTCCCACTGATCAATTACAGGCCCGCCATGAAGTTTCGAACGAAAGTTAACATCAGACAAACATATCAGAAGACTCGAGTGATCTGCGCTGCATGAGCACGATTCGAAACGTATGCTAGCGCGATCTGAAAAATCGAATCTGAGCTCCAACGAAACATAAGTTTCGGCTGACGAAAAGCTTGTATAAGCTGACGAGCATCTGTCTGAATGCTGACGAAAAATCTAAGTGATCTGACGAAAATCAATGAGCTGCCACGATTACATCGGAGCGAGCTCCGATGAAAACTTGTATATCAGCTCCGATGAAAACAATGTGAGCTGACGAAAAATCTAAGTGAGCTCCGCTGAAAAACATCTATCAGCGATGAAAATTATCTGAGCGCGATCTGAGTAGCATCGGCTGCGACGAAAAACATATATGCGAGCGACGAAAAACTGGTATGTGCGCAGACGAAAAACATCTATCTGAGCGACGAAAAACATATGAGAGCTGCATGAGCATCAAATGAGCGACGACGAAAAAACATATGAGCACAGACGAAAAACATCTGTCTGAGCGACGAAAAACATATGAGAGCGAAATTTTGCTTGCTATGCCTTAAATGGGCTTCATCCCATCTCTTGCGCCCTCTTCTCCCAAAAATCTTCAAAATTTTGAATCCCACGTGATCGAAAATTCCCAAAGACGAAATGATTCCCCCTTCTTCCCTACTCTCATTGGAAATTTTTTTAAAAGGCTTAAACTGCTTTCTAGCGTTTTCTCAACGACGTTTTACTTTCAACGATGTTTCACACAAGTCCGCACTTGTTTCTACCCTGCACACATCTGGGGTTTATTAGGTCGGGTCGAGTCTCTTCCCTCATCCCCTCGCTAGCTTGCAATTTCTAAAAAAGTCATAAATTTCTCTTGATGCCAAAGGACGCCGACGAAGCCTGCGCCTCACCGGCATGCGACCACTGCCCTCCGTCAATCTCCAACGAACATCCTTTTTAATTTTTAGACACTTCCTCTCCTTTAAACTTCATGATTTCGTAACACGGATGATTAAATGACCAATTAATTCGTGAATTATTCAAATATCTCTCTCTCTCTATATATATATATATATATATATATATATATATATATATATATATATATATACACATTATAATTAGGTAAGCCAAGCCCCTCGTTCGAAAACGTTAATTGTAAGATTAACAAATAATTAAAATGATTAACAAATGAGGGTGTTCCATGAAGTTAAGCCCCCACTTCGTCAAAAGTGTAAAAAAACAAAATAATAGTGTAGTGGAACACCGTAAGCCGTACATTGAAGCGCCATAATTTAATCAAACAAACTAATGAAGTTTTAATTAATTAATGAATAAAACTTAATGATAGGAACTTGGATGGGTTGGGTTCGCGCCCATTTCTTCAAGAAAACGCACACTTCTCGTATTGGAACTACGCGCAGCATCACAAATAAAATTGGTTTTATTTACCATTTATTTTTATTTTTTTTCAAAATTTACTACGCACTATATCAACATGCTCACTAACACTTCCCAAGATATCCCTCCAAAATTCATACATTAAAATTACAGAACATTCAGTGTGAGGTGGGTACACTGAGCAGTCCCCACTTGTCATTTTATCCTAACATTACGTTACACAGTGAATAAAGCAATAGCAAAGCTAATAAGTTTGTGTTGATAAAGGAAATAAACTATCTTTCCCAATCAGTCTCTTATGTTGAAGCACACGCTTTGTCTTCGTCCGAGGACGCACTTATTCGCGTCTATTTTTGACTGGAAGCTACCAGTGCAGTACAGTTACTTGGTTTAACAACAATGGTGAAAGGTAGGCTATCTGAGACCCAACTGCAGGATCGCCTTAGGCAGACGCTAGGTTCGGCGACCTGTGAGTAGGTGACCGCTGCTACCAGGAGATCCTTCACTCTGGTTGGCCGTACCGCTACTCGCAACCCCGTTTATTGAAGTCTGTGGCCATCATTCCCCGGATCCATGGCCTAATTAATGTTCTCGGTCCTGCGTTCCGAGTCTGTCTCTTATACNTCCCCCTACTCACACCCCAAACTCGTCACGCAGAATCTTTCCCAAAATGAAAGTAAATGGTTCATTAACTAAAGTTGTCAGGCATCTGCCCCGATGTTTCGAACCAATAACAAAAAGTCTAAGGTTTCATAAATAAATTTCACTTGCTAACAAAATAATTTAACAAGAGACCGCACTCGAAAATACTTAATAGTCGAAGTGCTAGCTGATATAGCTATACTGCCAACCAATGTAATCGCGTACTACGCCCAAATGAATTGGAACGAGAGTCATTCTCAAAAATTTGCTAAGTTCCTAAGGGTTCTGTAAAGAACTTAGGAATAAAACCGAACACTTCTCGCATCTAGCAACTATCCAAAGTTACTCTTAAAATAATAATCACTCAATTCTCTCAGAATAAACTCTCATAATAATCTAAAGTGTTTTTCACACATCTTTTTATAACCCAAAATCCCTTCTACTCCCCGAAATTTCGAAAAAGTTCACGCCCTCCGACATGTTATGTGATTTCACGAGCCAATCATATTCTTTGACCTACTCCAAGAGAAATCCCTTTGATAGGCATGAAGGTCGTGACGTATGTTTAATTTCAACGAATCACGTCGCTCTGTCCAACAGCAACGATCTTCACTACGCCGATGCCATGTGGTTGCCTCGTGGAGGACAATAAACTAATTTACTCTCCGGAAGCAAGCAAGGGACCTTTCCATCAATTCCGATCAAGGGCCCTAAAGAAGATGCGGACTGAAAAATTTCAACAAAAATTTCTAAAAAAGATAAAAAGTTATCTACGAGTTATAAAACTAATAGAATATCAACATGTTTGTAATTTAACACAAAAAATTTATTTTACATGTACGAATTATTATCAAACTATACATTATTCTGAGTATTGTGTTTATAAATCATAAGAATTGAAATAACACTAAATTCACGATTTCTCGTTTCAATAAACACGCCCCTTGACAAAGCCTACAGAACCTGTATAAAAAATCCGCCTCTACCCGAAGGAAAACCGGAGAAAAACCCGAGCCAGGATGGGGCTATAGAATTCATGTACACAACCGTGCCAAAGTTGAGTACACATAAAACTAAATTATTGTGAGCCATAAGACAACACAATCATGCAAGAAAATAGTTTCTGAAATTGCTAAAGGTTATTTTAACAGGCGTGATAAAGTGGCGCACACTTTACATGCATTCAGCAATTGTGTGATAAAGTAAAAAACGGATTTAGCTTTTATTAAAATCTATATATTCTTTTACATTGTAGAAGCACTGGTGAACGAGGTAGCTTTTAACC
The DNA here is from genome assembly GCA_002313205.1 of Laupala kohalensis. Lineage (NCBI taxonomy): Eukaryota > Metazoa > Arthropoda > Insecta > Orthoptera > Trigonidiidae > Laupala > Laupala kohalensis. Next base: position 28,418 of record NNCF01126137.1, read on the forward strand.
GCGAATTTGAAGAGTTTCAATTTCATAATATCTTTTATATTCTTGGACAGGGAATTATACAGAACGATTCCCGAATGATGCGGTCCTTTTTGGCAAAGAGTGGTTGACACTCGAGGCCGATGAATATTATTACTATTGCGAGTATTGTGTTCGTGAACGAGACTGTTTCGTATAAAGCAAGGGTGTCACATCAGTAATTCGGTCTTAACAAACAAGACCGTTTCATAAATATAAATGCAGGGAAGTGTTAAGATATTTAATTCCTTGAATAAAGGTTTACAAGAGTTTCGGGGGTGAGATTTACAAATTATCCGAACTATCCTCTTCTGAATTCTNGAAATTGCCCCAGAAGATAACGCCGTAACGTAATTGGGAGCAAACGTTTGCAAAATATACGCAACGGGAAATATGTGGACTAACTACGTTAACTAAGATTCGGAATGCGTAACACAATTTGCTTAATTGGGAATTAAGATTGTCAACGTGACAATCCCATTTGAGGTTGTTTTGGATATGGAGATCTAAGAATTTTGTATTCGTAACAGTTTGTAATTGTGTTCCTTTTTAAGGAAGAAAAACCTGGGGTAAAGATTTTGTGATACAATTGTGAAATAATAGTCACTGTTTTGTTAGTGTTTACAATGAGACGATTTGCATGGAACCAAGTCGAAAGCTTAGACAAAACGTTTTGAGCATTGGCGTGTTTACATAGTAAATTAGTGTCATCAGCAAAAAGAACCATTTTGCAATCTGATGTGGATGATGACANTACAATAAAAAGAGTTTAGGGCTAACCTTCTCTGTTTGTTGAAAACACTCCCCGTCCCATCCAAGGTACCGAATGGTTGTTATAATGTTAATACATCACTTCACTTTCTCAGTTCTTCACCTCCAAGGAGACGCTAGATGAAGTTATGTACACGTTATTTTCAGCGTCATTTAGTGCTAGATGATTGCATATTAATATGTATTTAAAAAGATGTTTTGTTTATACTGAATGATACGTGCTGTTTAAAACAAGGGACTTGAGTTTTCAGACCTCTGTGCTTCAATTCTTTGCTGCAAAGGACTGAGGTTTATGACAAGGGACTGAGAAAATTAGTAGCAATCGATTAATTTCCATTTTGAGATTTTTTATACACAGGGGAGACTTCAGGATGGGAACGTGGGGATGATTGAACAATCGCTCTTACTTGGTAACGAAGAAAGTTTATTAGCGAAGAATTTTCATCAGAAAGCTATCGTAATTATTTTAAATTGTAGGAAAAGATCATTACACAGATAATATACATAAAAATATATGGGGTATTTGAAATTGAACTTTTGTGCATTACTGAATTATTATTTCCAACAAAGAACCTTAATGAATCGAACAAGAAAAAAAATTGACATCCTCATAGACTTCACTGTTTTACGTTTTAATGAATGTAAAATCCGAAAATCGAATTAAGAAAATCCGTACACCGTATTTTCAAATATTTGCACTACAAGTGTTTATTGGCAGTCTATTTGTGAGACTTGCTCTAAACATTTAACTGTTTGTTTTTGAATTTACAACCACGTTGATAATAAACGTGAATAAACATTGTTTGCTAATGGTAGACAATCTGAAAATCAGAGGTTCTTGTGCACAACGATTTTGCGGAAAATTGCACAAAAGGACAGTAGTGTACTCAAGTCCTTTCGTTTTGGAGGAAGTGCAGATCAGAACTAAGTATGGTGGAAGTATATTTAAGAAAATAATCATATTCAAAGTTTCCTCAAAATTAATATGCACGCTAATAAAACGCTATACGAAGGATACGAGAAAGTGTTTCCATTTTCTATTGACGTTAGAGGAAAGCGTTTTTATGTCGTAGATGACGAAGATAACGGTTTTAATACTGTATACTGATGTGAAGATGCGCGCATTGCAAATGGTCAGCAACGGAGACTTCATTAGACGCGAGGAGACAACTCGAGATAGCAGAATAGATTCTTGTCGTCCACTTGTTAATTCGCAAATTTAAAATACTTGTAGACAAAGTATTTGAGTAATGAGTAAGAGCGACTGTCGTGATGTGCATGTTTTGTCGTTCTATTAGCCTCAAGATCGATTCCCACCCATATTGTATGCGGACAAACCGCGAGACTGATTGCGACTCGTTCTTCCTCTAGCCGGTGAATGAAGGGGGCTTTACGAAGCTTCAAAATATCCCAATTCGTGACCGCACGATTGCATCAGATTTCACTGTCGAGGATGTTAAGAGATATGTTATTTCAATTGATGATATTGCTCTCCTTCATAATCTACATGAGTGCAATAAAATCACCTGTCTTATGAACACGAATTGTTTTTCACCCATTGTTATTTAAGAGACACAAAATTAGCAGTTTTTTAATTATCGTTTTTCCAAATAAATTATATTGTTATTGACTGTATTTTGATGACGGTGTCATATTATCCTTGGTGAAGCTAATATCAATAATAACGTAATCTCATTACCTGAATACAACACAATTCAGTATTCGATGTAAGTGTGATTTAATTTCCCAAATAAAATTAATTTTTTGAGTGAATTTAGTTTTCTTTCAGACTGAAGAAAACAACAGGAGGGAAGTAAAGAAATAACATTCTTGCACTACGGGATAGGGATAAAACGACAAAGGTTATTGTGTAACTACATAACTTAAATTATAAACATTGAAAAATGAGGGAACAAACTGACTACTATCCTGCGGTGTATAGATTTTCGAACGGGAATACATTAGCTGTGAAATGTGTCTCCAAACTAAATGACCACTAACGCCAAGTGTAAGATATTTTTTTGTAAACGTAGTCTTACATATTATTCAGATATTTTGTATAGAAAGTACACCATTGTCGGTGAGGAACCATTCAGTGTGAATTGCTTTGCACAGCATTAGATAGTATCCTTACATAAGGTGTTATATCCCATGGTAACATACCTAAAAGGATTACCGTACCTCGACGTAATTTTTTTCAAAAAATAATATTGTTAATTTTTCAAAATATGTTCAGAAATAATAATTTTTCAATAATGTTCAGAAAACGGGGCAAAGAAATTACATAGCAGAGTTTTATAGAATATTGTCCAAAGAAGTTATTTAACCATATTTCTTATTGTTGAACCATTATCCTCATCTAAGAACATAGAAGTCATGGTTCTTACCAGGCCCAAATATCTCCTCGTAATATCTAGCCTATGCAATTGCTCCTTTATGAAAAATATAGTGTCAACTCAATAACCATGCATATATATTTTCCGTGTAAGTACTTACACGTGGAGGAAATATGTGAAGAACGGATTGTTAGATGAAGATGGCGACGAGCTGGGAAACGAAATCTGGTTCACATATTCCAGAGTGAGTTGGTATATGACCGAGGCTTCCCTGAGTATCAGATCGAATGGAAATAGAGTACAGTTCTGCGAGATGAACGGATGGAGTAGCGGACAACTTGTGATCAAAACTTCAAATCTTGGGTCTTCGAATGTCTCGACACTTCTCCATTTATCTATCCTTAGTTATCACTGAACGACTAGTAGAGTAATGTAGAGTATTATCATATTTACGATCACGAACAAAGCAATAAAATACTACTCGACAAAATGTCATGTATGTTGATAGAGCCGTAAACGTGATCTGTTCGACGTAAGAGCCCGCTACTTTATTACAAATTACATTTAAATCTTGCACAATAATTCAGTAACTATACAAAAAAAATTGTGGGAAATGTCTAGGAGAGTCAAGTAAATGAAATAAAGGTGAGTTTTATATAGCAATTAGCAACAGAAAGGAGAAGAAAATGTATTAATGATAATGATATTATGCGATACTCTACAATTATTTACAAAATTAAATTGTTTAAATGTATACATTTCTTGCAGCGTGAGATGTTCTAAAAGTTATGGAAGGTAACTGCTATAATTTTTTTAAAGGGATGTAAATAGAAAGTGGGATCATCTTTTGTGAGAAAATTTCAGAAAACTATTTGCTCACTCTTGACTTCTAGCCAAGCATCGGATTGTACGTCTGTTCTAAATGAACGGTTTTATATCTGGAGGGTATTTGGGAAGGTTTCAATAATACTAATGCTCAAGATATCAATAATAATAATAATAATAAAATATTGAAATACCCAAAATTCATTATCGAAAAATTAAATGATCAAAAAATAATAAAAATAAAAAAGAAACTGATACATGAGGAAAAATAAAAGGTAATGGGAATTAACAAAACTATTTACATTTCGTTTTCAGCTACAATATCTTCCATTAAGGAACCTCAATATCTTCAAAAATTGTAATGTTGTAAATTCAATTTTTCATTTACAATTTCATTCACAAATTGCAATATCTCTGTTAAATGCCATTGGAAGGCGAACTTGAGATTCTTTTCCGCATCTGTGGCTGAAAAGAGTTGTCCTTCGGAAGCATGTCGGCACGGGCAAAATGTCTGTGACTAGCATCTGTAGTTATCCCTGTAGCCTTGTATTCGAAGTTAGTTGAAAAAATAATATTGAATAGTATCATTTCAGAAAAATCAAAATTATCAGATTATCAATATACTATGAAAGAGGACGTTCTACCGACGATGATTAAGATCTGTACTAAATGGAGTTCTATGATGACTAGATTTTCAAAGTGTAAAATCAGTTGGTTAGCGAGTAACTTAATGGTAAATTGTATTCTAATTAAAGATGTATTTTTGGAATGATAACTTATAGAACGAATTAATAGGGATCTCTTCAGGCATCAAATTGTGCTCCCATTTTTTTAAAATATTTCGTAACAATAATCAGTGAAAAATTATTAAAGAACGGACGGCAGCTTGCAATGGAAAAGACGTAGGGGATGGTTTTTGAAATGGAACAGAAATGTTAGAAAGGATTCAATTTTTTATTATGTGAGGGTAATTCCGGATATATTTCTAAATAAAAATAACCAAAATAGTCAATACAGTTTATCTCATTCTATTGGTCAAGTTTTAATAATAAAATGGATTTGTAATATGTGAAAAAATATGAGTTGACAATACATAATAAGGGGTTTCTGTAAAATCAAGTCATCAAATAGGTTTGGATGTACAGAGTATAGCTTAGGGACTGAGCTAGAAATATGTAGAATTCAATTAAAACAGTTCCATATTTCAAGACAAAATAAAACGCTGCTTAGTATATTGCTGATGTCGCGTAGTATTTATAAAACGTTTACATCCATAGAGACTTTATTCGTATCGTTGAACAGAGATTAAGTAAATCGTCCGGGCTACAATATCACACAAATATAGACGCTCAATCACAGTTAAACAGACATGCACTGCAGAGAAAACTGAAAAGGTCAGAGTCATTTAAACCGAATGTATAAATTGTGCAAGGAGTCTCTCAAAATTGAGAATTTTAAATTTTTATAAATTTAAATGTGACGGACATACATCGTTACCAAAGAACTAAGAAGACACAATGGTGAAACCTTAGAAAATGAGAAAATTTCCGATTCTTCGACTTCGTCTAGTTGTAATGAAAAATTTTAATCCATCATTTAATGTCATCACGAAATATGGCGTTAAATTAAGCAGATATGTCACATATTTCGTTTCACTCACAAAATTCGTCATGAACATGAGTACTATTTTACGTCTCATTCCATCCAGCATCAAAAATCCATTGCAATTCTTGGTATCGCAATGACAGTCAAAAGGCGAGGTGGTTTCAGATAAGCCGCTACTGCAGGGAGTTTCACCCGCTGAAATTTCATCCTCTCGTCTTGAGTTTCTGCCTCGGTGACGTAATGGGTGTGGTTCGAAGCAATGCATGTGCATTGGAAAACGTTGCGCGTGGTTTTAAAACCTTGATGTAGTCTAATCGATTTCATTCATTTGCAGTTTTCTTTTGATACGGCTGCGCGTGAGTCGTCGGAAGAGAACTAATGGTGCAGACGGAATCATAATCCTCGGAATGCACTTTTACAAATATTGCACATTGAATTCACAAAGGCAGATGTAAAAGGAGATGTGAGGGGATCTTTTCATATATTCTGGCAATACACCATATTAGGTAGAAATGAGAATTAAAAAAAGAAAAAAATTAACCGTTCTTAAATGATTGTTACTGAAAATATAGAACTAGACAAATGCCTATTACAACTACACAGACTGACACCAACTTGAAAAATATCGAATTTGAACTGCTTTACACGAAGACGAATACTCAACAAAATGTAATTATTAATGTTTCTTACTTCATTTTAATAAGGGTACGGCCAAAATAATCTGCGCAATCTTCATTGGACTGTTGTATTCAGTCAGATTGGGGAACGTAATTTAAACTTTTTGCAAAAATAAGTTCTCCAGTGCTTATCCTATTTGTATTTAATTTTACATAATGAAAGAAAATTGAATTTTTGTTTCAACAGTGTTGCGGCTTTAAAAACTGCATTCCGATTCATTAGTTTTTTTTTAATAACACGGGAAAAGTATTGTAGGTGTACATTTCGACCGCAACGCTGCGTGAGAGGTGATGGGGAGCATTACTACGCAATAAAATTTGTGCAGCACCACGGTAATCTAAGCAACCACATTATTCGGGTAGTCAGCCTGAACAACAAGGAAAACGTACCATACAATATTAATATGTATATTCCTTGCATGTTTATTAACGAAATGCTACATATAACGATAATTAATTTTATATGCTCAGAGATTGAAGCCACGACGTATGAACGAGGAAAGTACTGTATTATGTAATGTCTACTTTCTCTGTAGACCTAAAAATATTTTATGAAGTCGGTGTGATATATTATCTTTATAAATTCGTGTTCTGCAATCTATGTATTTCTATTTTATAGTGAGACATGGTGCTGTGGAACAAGATAGATAATTTAGAATATTTGAACACGTTTATTTTGAAGATAAGAATGGGGATACGAGCAGGGTTGTTGTGACACCAGTTAATTCAATAAAATACAACTCCCTATGTGTGACTCCAGAAAACAGACTGTATTCATCAATGAAAAATTTCACGTATACCAGCAAGTGGCGACCAATACCAACACTTTCTCCTGTATTATACAGAGAAAAGAAGGGATTAAGAATACTAACAGATATAACACACCCACAATAGAGATGGAAGAGGGATCTATCACTGATGATCCTTTCTTGGTGGCGTTGACTTCCAGGTCCTTGTCAGAAGGCCACGACCAAACTTGACATTTCGCAGAAAGGTTCCTTTTAATGTGTAGACACCCGCTAAGAAAGGATTTTACGGAAATCCACCCCTACCGGGGTGAAATGGGGGTCGGAATGTTTTATGTATGTATCTCACCATAACTTATGAGTATCTGGAGCAATTTCAACCAAACGTGATACATAGATGAATATCGGACAACAAACACTGTGGGGGTAAAACATCCCTGGAATTCGAAGAGAGGGGGTGGAAAGAGGGTGAAAAGTAAAAATAATCGAAAGTGATCGATATTAGTGTTGAAATAGTAGTTTTCGGGGGGATGCCCAAATCAATAGTGACTTTCTCGAAGACGTCAAAGTTCA
>NNCF01126137.1:36009-57331 GCA_002313205.1 Laupala kohalensis
AAAAATTATCGAACATGATAGAAGTGATGAGTCTACAGTGTTTGACGTTGGAGTTGAATTGATAGTGACATACTGATATCGTGTAAGTCAAAGTTCAGCCCTCATAAAAAAGACGCGCCGAGCACTACTTGAGTACGGGATGGAGATGGGTTTACATAGAACAGTAATTGAAAATTAATTTTCAAATGTAAAAAAAACGTTGCATAGAATCCGTTGTTTTCAGGGTAGTTGAGTTGTTTAATTATACTACCAATGCCGTTATCAAACCACTAACGTTTGGATAACATTCACAGTGTGGATATGAGAAAGAATGAAGTTCGAGAAATGAAGTTACAGAACTCACACGAGCAAAGCTGCGGATACTCAGCTAGTAATGTATAAATTTTACATCATTTAAAACTTTCATAATCATTTCAGAGAAGTCACACGGCTCTCCGTGGCTCAGGTGGTACCGTTCTTAGCTCATCACCAAGTCATCCTGGGTTCAATTCCCGGTGGGACCAGAACAATTTATAGCTTTTCATATGAACGTCCCAGTTCACATAGCTGTGACTATTAAAAAGCGAACCCTCCTTCCTCTATCCAACCTCTACTTGTATTAATAACTCTAACTATTACTAACCACTTCAACTAACCGCTCCACGTGGGCCAAGTTGTTAGTAAACCCAGCAAACCGGTTCACCTACTAACAACAGTCCACCACTCTTACCTCCTATCTCTCCATGTAGATAAGCTTCAATAGCACGCTACATTTCCCATTTACAAATATTACAAGTAAAGTCACACGGACGTATATAATATGTCCGTACCATTTCCGTAGTCAACTACCACATCTGTCGAATAAAAGATGCTGTCCCGACGACGTATTTCCCGTAATTTCAAGTCGAGACAAGGTCGATAATAAGCTTTGTTGTTTCGATGTCGAGATGACTCCGTTAAACGACGTTGAGACGACTCCGTTATACGACGTATGGACGACATCGTTGTACGACGTTGAGACGACTAGGTTATAATAATAATAGCGCATGGGTCTCCGCTCCCGTTATTTAAGGCCCATTTCTCTTTGGTTGCAATCCCTTTGGGCAGAACCACATTCGACGTTCCGTCTTTCATTGCCATCTGGTAGTGTTAGCTGGAGCTCTACTAGAGTACACTTTTTCCCGAGAATTAATTTTGCCGAGAACATCCTGTCCTTTACTTTTTGTTTCTATAGAATCTTACGTGTTTACTACTCATGGTACCAATAGTACGAGAGAGCAGTACAAGAGGAGAAAAACATTGCCTATACAACCATGTTGCATTAGCTCAGTGGTAGCATCTTCGCTTTGAGTTACAAGGAACACTGAATCACACCACGCCGCAGTCTGGTGCCTGAAGACAGAGGTTGTAAAACAACATTTCTATAGGAATGTGTCTTACACGCCTCATATAACATGATTTAACAAGGTAAGATGAAAGATAATATCCAAAATAATTGTAATAAAAATGATAATTCAACATTGTCAAGAAAGGGATGTATACAACGCCGAAAATACGTTTTCTTGTGGCGTGGAATATGCAATTCTTGAGAAGACGCCTTCTTCGACGTTGAATCCAAGTTACATGCGAACGCATTGGCAACGTCTTCACGACGTTTTTTTGACATCACCACGACTTTGACGGCGTTGTAACGACGTCGTCACGACTCGATATTTCTTCGTGGGGTAAAATCCAACAAAAAAAGCTGCAAAACATGAGATAACTATTAAGATAAAATAATATGATAAAGTCGAATACACTATATTGTCAAAAAAGATGTTACAAACTGCATATGACCGCGTAGAGGACAATAAACTAATTTACTCTCCGGAAGCAAGCAAGAGACCATCCCATCAATTCCGATCATGGGACCCAAGGCAGAGGCAGATTTAACATTTCAACACCCAACTAACAATAAAAATCGCTCGGGATATGTTATAATATTAACATATTTGAATTAAATGAAAAACAAAAAAGTTATTTCGTAAGTACGTATTATTATTAAACTATAGATCATTCGGAAAGCATTGTTGGTCAATCGTAACTATTAAATAACACTAAATTGGCGAATAATTATTTCAATAGATGCCGCCCCTAGCAAGAGACTAGCGAGTCTTTATAAGAAATCCGCCTCTACCCGAAGGAAAACTGGAGAAAAACCCGGGCAAGAATGGGACTAAAAAATTAATGTACACAACCGTACCACGATTGAGTACTTATAAAACAAAATTTATCGAATACTAAGACACAATACAAGTATGAAGGAAAATATGTTTGAAATTAGTACCAGATATTCTGAAGGTACTAAAACCGTGATAAACTACAAGAAGAGTTTCATTTTTATTAAAATCAATAAATTCTTTTACAGTGTCGAAGCACTGGTACTACAGTCGATAGTTTTTAACCGTGGATTTGGAGAGATTAAGTTTAATAATACCTTTTATATTCTTGGACAGAGAATTATACAGAACGATTCCGGAAAAATACGGTGCTTTATGGCAAAGAACGGTTTACACGATGAATATTAATCCTATTGCGAGTATTTTTTCCTGAAAAAGACTGAAATGTAATAAAAGAGGGTGGCGAATCGGTAATTCGATCTTAAGAAACACGACGGTTACATAAATACAGGGAAATGTTAAAATATTAAACTCCTTAAATAAAGGTATACAAGAGTTTCGGGAGTGAGATTTACAAATTATCCGGACAATCCTCTTCTGTATTCTGAAAGTTTGAATTCTCTGACCGGAATTGCCACAGAAGACAAAGCCTTATCGTAAATGGGAGTAAACATTTGCAAAATATACGCAACGGTAAGATGTGGACTAACAATATTAACTAAGATTCGTAATGCGTAACACTATTTACTTAATTTAGAATTAACATTGTTAACGAGACAATTCCATTTGAGATGTCTTGAATATGGAGACCAACATACTTTGTATTAGTAACAATTTTTAATTCTGTACCGTTTAACGAAAGAGGAACATGTGGTAAAGATTTTGTGATACTATTGTGAAATGATGTAGACACTGTCTTGTCAGTTTTTACAATGAGGCGATTTGCATGGAACCAAGAAGAGAGGTTAGACAAAACTTTTTAAGCGTTAGCGTGTTTACAATGTAAATACAACAATGATTATCAATCACTCCTAAAAATTACCAAATTTCGTACGAAATATAGAGACCACAAAAAACACGTCAACGTCCAGCGTTGCTTAGTGGACGACAGGAAATTTCCAAATTTACAAAAATTTTGTCAGCAGCCTCAAATGTTAGCAAGCGCACATAGCTGCCATCGTCCCATAGAACATTCACGCAATCTTTATATCACTGATATCGCATGTATCACACAAAGTTTTGTCTCGCCTTCATTTACACATGAGTAAACACACTTAATGTTCTTGAACGTCACATTTGAATGTTGTATACCATTGTACAGCTCAATATCGTGTTAGAACCACAGACAATATACCACAATCTCTTACGTGTCGCCATCTTTCGTAAGGAAGACATGTAAGATAACATGTCCCAGTTTCCTCGCTTACCTACTCGTTTCATCCTTTCCCGTCCAGTACCCAAACCTGTTCACAAACCACACATTTGTAAGCACAGACGTCCAAAACAACGTAAAGTAGTGCTACCCAGAGATGAAAAAACACTTCCACGCAGAAATCAAACGTGCTCATATTAGCTGATTCGCACGGTCTTCAGAAGTCCTCCGTTTTGCGTGGATTGTTTCCTAGCCAGTTCTCAGTCTCCGGTTTCTTTAAGCCAAACGCTCGTTTGGCTGAAGTTATTCGAGAACTGGACACTTACACTAAGAAAACTCACAATGCGAGACACGGTAAACATCATAGGTGGGCAGAACGATATTAACTTGGGTGGTCATTTCACCGTGTCTGGACATCTACGAAAACAAAAAACGGCCTCTCAGCACACAAACATAATACTCTCTAGCCTGCCTCCACGCTTCAACGTTCCACAAATAATCCACGAAATTCACCTGGCAAACATCTCCCAAAAACATCACCTGGCAGACACAAAAATCACATTTTTTGATTTGCAACCACACCTGACTGCCCAGCACGGTTTACATCTGAGACCGTCTGGGAAACATCACTTCGGTTCTCTCCTAGCTTCACATCTGACCTCACAGCATCCATTTGCCTCTTTACCCATTCCTACACCTCCTTCTGCTCCTACTTCATCTCCTCCTCCACCTCCATCTGCTCCCACCTCATCACCAACAACGGATGGATTTGTAGATTTTTATCAAAAAATAACATTCACTCTGACAATCAACACGTATTTAGGAAATCCTTTTCCACTACAAGAGCCATATTTTCTTTCTTGAATGATGTTCCCACATTTCTTGACTGAGGAGAAAATTCTCAGGGTTTTTGTCTTGATTTAACCAAAGCATTCGATGTCATCGATCACGAAATTCTCCTTTCCAAATTGCATTCTTTATGCATTCGTGATCTTCCACATCAATGGCTAACTTCTTATTTCAAATTCAAATGGGCTATATTTTAACAACAAAAATATACAGTATATATGGCGGGGCTTAACACCCGTGCGCCTTACAGAGACCCTAAAATGTACCGTGGGCTGTGCATACTATACCCCAGTATTTACTCTCAATGAACTGAAACAGAAAATAAAATTAGAGATATTAAAATATTTCGATAATTTGAAAGGTAAATGATATCAGTAGCGGAAAAAGAAATTAATAAATGTTAATAAGTTATAATAAGATAAAAAAATTACTGTCATGGCTATTTTTTTTAATTTAATTTTAATTTTTAATCTCAGCTATTGTTATATTACTTAAGTGACTGTTTCGTTCATTGAGCACCGTTGGGAACCACGAAAAACCAACGGTTAGGGCAAGCTCGCTAAGCACAAAAAACAATCTGGTTGGTAACTGGAAACCTGTAACAGAGCAAAAAAATTCGGCGGCAGAATCAAATAAATTCATGGAAAGAATTCATACTTATCTGCAGGGCAAATAACATATGCATACATACCAACATACCCAAATAAATCTTGTTTACATATTAACCTATATATACGTTCATAAACATGGACCCATATTCGCACATGTACACATTTTTAAATCAATTAAAAAAGAGTCTAAAATAGAATACTAATATTACTACTACTATTACTTAAAATACTAATAGTAATAATAATAATAGCAATAATAATTTAAACAGATTTAAATTAAGTGTGTTCATTCTGGTCAATCTCCTTCATCAGTTCCGTCCCCTCTTTTTTCGAACCATACTCAAAAACCTGCCAAGGAGTAAAGTAACGGATATTCTATTATCTCGCATTATTTCAAAAGTTAGAGTGTAATTCTTGGTTTACGATTGTATCCCCCCTCAACCAGCCACTTTTTTTCGATCTATTTCAGTGCTAACGCAATTTAACAGAATGTGGACCCAATCTTCTTGTTCTGAGCATAAAGGGCATTGCGAATCTCGATCCCCCCTCAATTTCCTTAATTTCCATCCCCCAAGTCGAAACCAAGTGTACCCTACTCTTGCTACCTTGTTTAATTTGCCTATGTAAGGTTTTCGCCCCCAGTCTCCTGCCACAATATTCTGCACGATTAGTGACCTCTTTCCCTGTCTCTCAGCCGTTATGTTTTGTTTCTCTATGTCTTCAAGTCTCTGAATAATTAATTCATAATCAGATCTCGTCGGAGCTGTCTGCCACAAGTGTCCTAGACCGGTAGTTTCGATTATAGTTCTAATTTTTTGACCCCACCCATCATTACACGTTAACTCGTATCAATCGTATATATTGTTGTTCCTTTCCCCGTTTCTTATTGAAACCCAATATTAAATGGCCCTCATATTAATTTTTACTTTTAACGGTAAAACTCCGAATTCCCAAGAAGTACCACAGTTAGCTGTACTCGGAGGTACGCCAAGAGTATTTTTCAAGAATTTGTTTTGAAGCGAATTAAGTGATGTGCAATCCTCAACACCCCATACGCTACTGCAGATACGAATAGTGACGTGTACATCGTTACTACAATCCTAGGATCAATGTCAGGGATGGTACCAGTACTTCTTTGGATTTCATTTAGAACATACATGCCTTTTTCTTTTGATTTTTGTATATGTCTTGACCAGGTTACGTTCATGCTTATTTTGACACCTAGATAAGTGTAATCTTTAACTTTCTCGAGAGGTTGACGTTTGTAATTCCAAATTTCATTTTTACTAAACATCCATCCGTTTTTGAACACCATGACTTTAGTTTTATGTATGTTTATATGTATATACATTTTATCACAGAACAGCTCCAACGTATCTAGACCTATCTGAAGTCCCGACGGTGTTGTGGAGAATAGAACAAGCTCGTCCGCAAATAGCAACCCCGGTATCTGTTTCTGTTCAGGAGGAGCACCTATTGTTGGGGCATCTGTGGATGCCTCACATAATTTTTCTATTATATCGTTAATAAATAATATAAATAGCAACGGAGAGAGAACACAACCCTGCTTCACTCACTGAGTTACTTGAAAAGTTGGAGTTAGTGTAGTATTATTTGTTTTACGGCTGCATTGTCAGAGCAATATAAAGCACCAAAGGATGTCTCTGTTCACAGTGTCGAAAGCTTTCTCAAAATCTACGAACACGCTGTACAGCTTTCCGCGTTTCTTTCGAGTTTCTCTCTCGGCTAACGTGTTTAAAAAAAATAGATTATCAATTGTGCTATTGTTGCTTCTAAAACCAGCCTGTAATGTCGAGAGTTTATTTTCTTTCCCGGCCCAGAGTTGTAATCTCCAGTACAGAATTTGGCAATAATTTTTTCCAATAACATTAACTAGTGAGATTCCCCTATAACTATTTGGATCGTTTATATTTCCTTTATTTTTATATATAGGCTGTATTACAGCCGTAGTCCATGAGTCTGGAAAAACACCTTCATCGTAGATATAATTTAAAAAGTCAGTTAAAAATGGCACAAGATCATTGGTTATTTCCTTCACAAATTCGGAAGGAACACCATCTACTCCAGGCGCTTTGTTTTTTAAATCGCGAATGGCAGAAGATATTTCGTGTGATGTAATACACGCATCAAGTTCAGACACTTCATCGGTTGTAAATATTATTCCTATTTCGTTACTACTTCGGGATGTGTTATCATTTTCTGTTAAGAGATTTTTAAAGTGCATTTCCCATCTCATTGGATCTATGTTATTTGATATAGTTTTATTTCGTCTTAATTTACGAATTGTACCCCATAAGTCGCGGCTACATTTTTTAAATAATATTTCTCTGAGACGTTCAGCTTCCATTTGTTGCCAGACTCGTTTACTTTCCTTAACTATGTGTTTATATTCTCCCCGGAGTTTAAGATAGGATTTACGCAATTTTATCCCGCCTAGCCACTGATACATTTTCAGGGCAGATTTTGCAGATGCTTTTGCATACCTGCAGGCATCATTATACCACACCGAATGTTTTCCTGGATTTTTGTTTCCCTGAATTATTTTCATACTCGATCCTGATTATTGTAAACGATGTGTTATGGAGTCAGCTGCAGTGTTGTAATTTTGAACCGTGAATTTAATTTGGATATCGTTATGTAACATTCCTAGATTCCTTGAGAAATTCGCCTTATAGACCGACTTCCTGTCGTCATTCCATTTGTATTTTCTTAATTTTGACCCCATGTGTGCGGGAGTTACTGAAGTGTTTTGATGTGATTAATAGATTTTAACACGTACGGCCATATGATGTGAGTCTATTCTGGGTTCAATAACTTCTTATTTAAAAGATAGATATCAATAGGTCGATATATCCTATACTGAAAATAAAATACTTAAGCGTTGTCTTTCAGAAACAAAGCCAATTACTTGCAGAGTACCTGAAGGTTCAATTCTCGGCCTTATAGTCTCTTTATTGTATGTAAACGACATTACATCCTCCACATCACATTGCAAAATGGTTCTTTTTGCTGATGACACTAATTTACTATGTAAACACGCCAATGCTCAAAACGTTTTGTCTAAGCTTTCGACTTGGTTCCATGCAAATCGTCTCATTGTAAACACTGACAAAACAGTATCTATGTCATTTCACAATAGTAATACAAAATCTTTACCCCAGGTTTGTCTTTCTTTAAACGGAACACAATTAAAAACTGATACGAATACAAAATTCTTAGGTCTCCATATTCAAAACAACCTCAAATGGAATTGTCACATTGACAATCTTAATTCCCAATTAAGCAAATTGTGTTACGCATACCGAAACTTAGTTAACGTAGTTAGTCCACGTATTTCCCATTGCGTAAATTTTGCAAACGTTTGCTCCCAATTACGTTACGGCATTATCTACTGGGGCAATTTCGGTCAGAGCATTCAAACTCTCAGAAGCGGATAGTTCGGATAATAATTGGTAAATCTCACCCCCGAAACTCTTGTAAACCTTTATTTAAGGAATTAATTCTTTTAACACTTCCCTGCATTTATATTTATGAAACGGTCTTGTTTGTTAAGACCGAATTACTGAAGGGACACCCTTGCTTCATACGAAAGAGTCACGTTCACGAACACAATACTGGCAATAGTAATAATATTCATCTCCCTAAAATGTCAAACACTCTTTGCCAAAGAGGACCTTATCATTCGGGAATCGTTCTGTATAATTCCCTGTCCAAGAATATAAAAGACATGATGAAATTGAATATCTTCAAATTCGCGGTTAAAAGCTAACTCGTATACCAGTGCTTCTACTATGTAAAAGAATTTATTGGTTTCAATAAAAGTAAAATCCGTCTTGTACTTTATCATTCTTTTGCTGTAGTACTTTTAAAATAACTTATAACAATTTCAAAAACTATTTTATTGCATGATTGTTGTGTCTTATGATTCTTATTAATTTAGTTTTATGAGTACTCAACTTTGAAACAGTTTTGTACATTAATTCTGTAGCCCCATCCTGGCCCGGGTTTTTCTCCAGTTTTCCTTCGGGTAGAGGCGGATTTCTTATACAGGTTCTCTAGGCTTTGTCTACGGACGTGTTTTCAGTAACAATAAATCGTGAATTTAGTGTTTTTTCAACTCTTATGATTTTTAAACACTATACTTAGAATAATCAATAGTTCGATAATCATTTGTATATGTAAAATAATTTTTTTATGTTAAATTACAAACATATCGACATTCTATTAGTAATATTACTCGTAGCTAACTTTTCGTATTATCTAGGAATTTTTCCTGAAATTTTTGAATTTGCCTCTTGATCGGAATTGATAGGGTGGTCCCTAGCTTGCTTCTGGTGTGTAAATTAGTATATTGTCCTCCACGTGGTCATACGCAGTTTCAACTGTTTTTTTGACAATAATATTTACTATATACTTGTCTATCACAATAATGCACGTAAATTTTGTCATTAGCTTTGTATGAGTTCTGGGTATTTCAATCTCGAATCCTTTTGACAGAAGGAAACAAGGATACTTCCACGTTAGCGTGTGACGTACCTCAATTAAGGTTTTGAAAATGATCTGTTTGACTGGAAGGAGTATACAAAATGAAACTAAGGCAACACATGCATGGCTCAAACGTGAAAAGGTATTTGTTGTGGTATTCATTTTAGTAAACCTATTTGAAACTCGGGCTAGAGACTTATTAAAAATTTTATTCATGAAGGAAGAAAATGATCTTATTTTGCAATAGTAATTGATTAATAATACTTTATTTTCATAATTTCCTTATTATGTCATTTTTTGGAAAAATTGTTGTGTGTTACAAATGTTACTTCTTTCATTTCCTGTGGAAGCTTGGAAGTTATTTTATTTTGGTAAGGATATCACACTGACCTCAATCGCACCGCATTGCCATCATTTACAGCGATTGGTTACAACCTTCGAGGATTGTAGGTGGAGCCAACCGACTTACCTTCGTTGAGGGCAGATTATCATACTGTGAGGAAATGCTACTTTTCAATAACACTTCGCTAAATAATAAAACGCCTATAGTAAACTATTATTGTTTTTTACGTACTATCTTCTCCCTAAATTCAAGCGACCAAAGTAATTCTAGCGTCTCAATTTGTATCTTTTTCCCGTTCGGACAATTTATCATATGTAAACTTTATCGAGAGAAAACCAAGCATGAAATACTCCAACGAAACGCACAGAAACATGAAATACTGAAGAGAGTTTTGAGGCTCGCTAAAGTAAAAATGTTATGAAGGTTGGTGCGCTAACAGCAGCACGCAGAAGGACGTAATATCGTTCATCTTTCAGAGCGTGAAGCACAAGGCAATGTTCGTTCCTCTGGACTACAATGAAAGGACGCTGCAGACGCTTCTTTATCACTGTTCTCTAATATTAATTTAGGTTTATTTTAAGAAGTAATCATGCTAAAATAGAAATTTATGTAAAAAATATTTATAGTTTTGGAACGTAATATCTTCACGAGGTGCCACTCGCCGCAAGGATTTTTCCACGCAGTTACTCCTCTTCCTTTTTAGAGTAGGCTCAGAATCTTGTTTGAAATGACCCCATTTTCTTCTACTATTCATGCGAGGACTAGATGTTTTATTCAAAGTCTTCAGTAATGAGACAATTGATTAAGAAATATTTAGTATGGTCAATAGTTGAAAAGTGTTGAAGAGCATTCACGCCCCAAAAATTGTGATTTCACCACAGAATTGAATGTAGATGTGGGGTAAGCCGGGGTAAAGGCTTGCACGGGGAAAAGGATTGTATTGAAGTTCGAACAGGTGGGAAAAGATTTTCCGCGTAAATACGATACGTACCACATTCGTCTTCCTCCCGTCAGTCGCCTTGTGGAACCCCATCAACTCTGTATACTGCACACTGAAGAAAATGAGTTGAAACCATTTTTCTCATTTTCGATGGGTTTTTTTTGTGGGGCTTTAGGGCTCGTCAACGGCGACGTTATTAGAACCCTTTTTTATGTTATTTTTCCGCATTATTTACGTAACATTAGGTACTCAACATAATTATCAAAAGTTTCAACAACTTTTTATCTGTTTAGTATGTATAATAAGCTTTGAAATGCCACCTATAGATTTCGGGTTTCCCAGTTCAACGAGGAAGAAATTCCGTCCGAATAAAACTGTTCGAAAAGGGGCAAAAGTTTGCAAGTGACTTGGGGCAAAGTTTCGCAGATACCTATCCGCGAATCTTTGGCCCACACCTTCAAACCTTTGCCTCTGACACTGTTTCAAAGTAAAACTTTTCTTCCTTTCTTTTTCTCTTTTGTGTATAATTCATGGATTACTGATATGATAAAAATAAGTACTGAGTATTCGGTAATTCATGAAAGACATCAACGAGGATCAAGAAAAGGGGTTGGTTGAACATTGTGTTGATTTAGAAATCCTTGAGATTTCTACTTTATTCTTACACTAAGGAAAACAGCATTAAATGTCCACATGAGAGTCTACTGAGATGGCCAGGGAAGATTTTACCAAAGCTTTTATAAAAGGAACAGATTATCTCTAAGAACCCCACAAAAAGTGAGTGTGGCTCGGACCATGGGATAACAGATTGCAACTCAACCAATACTTTGGCAATTTGCAACAAGCACTCCTTAAAGTTCCACCACATAGAATATTTAACATGGACGACACTGGGGTTCAAACGGTTCCCAATAAAATTCCCAAGCTCATTGCTCCAACTGAAAAAAATGAGGTTGGTAAGCATGTGTCCGCAGAACATAGGAAACTGTTACTGTTGTCTGTGCTATGAGTGCCACTGGAAACTCTGTATCTCCATATTTTATATTTGCAAGAAAAAGAGATAAGTTTGCAGTGCGAATCTTTGCACCGCACCCCGGGGCAAAGGTTTGCAAATACATTTTTTTGCAAAATCAAAAATTTAGAATCTTAATGTATTTATTAAAAATTCACATTTTTACCAGAGGTAGAGGAGATATTGAGCTACAACACAAGCCATTTTTGTTGACGATTAAATGAATCCCAAATCAGTGAAAAATCAGTGTGTCAAAAATGCAAACCTTTACCCCGGCTTACCCTATTTGTATTTGGGATAAGTAAGTCAAAAAATATTTCGGAGGAAAAACATATAACTAATTTCATATGTTATTTGAACTTTAGTACCTGGTAATCCTATTAAGTTTATATTAATTTTCGTTTCACTTCACGTTTCCTCTTTAATAAGTCTCTTGTACGACAGAACAGTCTTCGTAGACCTCTTTTGTCATGGATAAGTTAGTTAATGTTTGATGGAAGTAAATTTACGTCAGAGAGAGGACTAGAGGTTGAATATTGAAAGTATGCAGATTTTAATAGGTAGGTAATGTCTTTTAATTGCTTTGTCAGTGTCGTTTGTCAGAATGATATTTTCTACAGAGATGAGAGAGAAATTAAAACCAGTTCACAAAAACAAAACAAAATGTATTTTTTTAATTTTACTATAAAATATTTGACCTCGAAGGTGTTACATTTTGTCTTATGAATATGACACTCAGTATCACTTTAAGCTATTTATAATAAAGTAGACTAAATAAATAAGTAAAGCTTTTCCTTGTATTATTTATACCCTTTTATTTACCTTCATAACTTCTCCTTCCTAACTGTCTTCCGAATTTTCAAAGTAATAGGAGTATTCAATATTTGACAAAGAAACCATTGACGTAAATCTGTAAAAGGAAAATTGAAAATATCCCACTACTTATTCTTTTGTTGTTGTTGTTGTTATTTTTCCACACCAAATTCCACAGTACATTTCTTCTCCCTCCTACATTGTTCTAAAAGGATGTCAACTTCCATACACTGACTCCATTTCCCAAACAATATCATCAAGGGAATAATGTTACGGAGCTGACATTACGCAAAGGTTTATAATATTCATCAAAGGTTTATAATATTACGCAAAGCTGACATTACGCGATGGCGATTGTTTAGATCACGAGTTCCGCTGGCGACTCGGGGCCTCGTGCGCCACGTGTGCGTGTGCGTTCTAAGAGGCGCGCCTTTCTAAAAACCCTTTCATGAAACTGTGTTGATTCTCGATAAAGATAATATCCCTTATGGCAAGCTGCTCCCATGTTATTAGAACTGCGCGAACATCCGGGCACGTGTATATGATTTGATTCACAATTACAGTAAACTCAACACTTTAGACCCCAACTTACACGTGGGTCGATTCGCTCGCCGCGGCAAATAAACCCCCTTCTGTATCACTCTTTTTACGGAGCAGGGAGCTATTTCTGTAGGCTCAGAGGCACGTGTATTTAGACCACACACGTAAGGTACGCACTTAGGTGTCTCCCACCACGTCGATATCCCCTACCCTTTTCCCAAATGCATCTGAATGCATGGGCCGACGCCCATCCCCCTCCACAAATTATCGTAGGGCCGTGTGCAACTTTTCCCTTTCCGATTACTCCTCCTACCACGGAGAGCGTTTCAATACATTCCAATGGCCACGTGGAGCCTCCCACCCCGGTGAGGGCGGTTCCAAGGTTCGTTGCGTTCCCGAGAAGATGCACCCCAATCCCCGCGACATCCCTCGAGGTTACTTAAAGCAGAAGACCACCCATCCCAACGTGTTAGTGCTAGTCTTTTGGGGAACTCACTGGAATCGCGACCGACGGAACGCCCGAGGATGTGACGAGACGTGACGAGCACGGCTGGACGCGAGAAACGTCAGGCGCCGCTCACCGTGGCTCCTCAGAGTGCACCAGCTCTGTTGTCGATCTGCTTAACGGTAATTAAATGCACATGGAACATTCTAATGGACTCTGCCGTCTCTTTCGCCCTTAAGGCATGTCAATTCAATATGTTGAGTTTTTGCCTCGATTTGGGCATGTAACGTAAATGTGTAATCATCAGCCCATGAGGGCTCACTTGCATTTCAATCATTAAACCTTTGTTATATTTTAATATGTATCTATATTTTATTAACCTAACGCCAAAACCTGGATAGGGAATCCATTTTAAATAACCTCTCTGCCAAGCGAGTTACTCTATTAAATTTGGGGCCTATCCCTCCCGCTGTTGGGACGAAGACAACGCTAAAAAATATTATATAGCGACGCCCCACCGCGACAATAATTTCACTTCTTTTAGTTTCGATAGCTGGCATCATTACAATCCCTTAATACGCTATATTTTTCAGTCAAATTGTTTTAAAAATTAACTTTTCTTTTTAAAATTGTCGGGGCGACGGCGACTTCCCCCGTTAGATGGGGAGAACCTGCGTCGTCCGACTTTAGGGGAGCTGGATAGAAAAAAGGTGGGAGATGCCCTAATCTTATAGAACTAGCGACAGGAGAAAAAGAGTAATAACAGCTTCATTCTCAGCATTGATATGCAGAGCTTTTATTACCAACTCACCCAGAGTGCAACGAGTGGCGGCGTGGAGTTGTAGGAAATTCGGTAAGAGGCCGTGCAGTCAATTCTAACCGAGAAGGAGTGGAGTCAAATATATCTCTCTCCTATACTTTCTCCACTTCTCTCTCCCTCGCGAGCCCCAATGTCTCGCGTATTTATATTGTGGCCCGCGCTCAGTCAGTAGTTCTGTATTATTCAGGTAAGCACTTCTGATGCGCGGGACATTTAAGTCCGCTTCACGACAAAATTGTGCAACAGATTTCTCACTTAGTAACAGCACAGAGCGCTGTTACAGTCACCCAACCGATAAGACCTTTCACTGGGGTAAATGCACCAGTTCTCGATACTTAGGGATTTAGAACCAAATCTCAAGGCGTCAAGATACTTTAATTCGCTGATTTTTATTTTGATACAATATTTAATGCCTTATTAATCTGTAAAAAGTGCTTTCTATACTGTTTAAAGCGAGAAAGAAACAACGGACCAAAGTTGCAACGATTTGCAAGTGCAAAAAAATGTGCAATTAGGCATTGTTCCCGATAAATTGGGAATGAGAAGGTTTAAACGGATGAGGAAAAGGGCAATATATATGAAGCATTCAGGAGCATTATTGGTCCATACAGAAAAATCAAAAAAATTATAAAGCACATAAGATCGTGACAATAAAAGTTTGAAACTCCAACGGATACGGTAAAGGAACTACATATAATAAATAATAAATAAATTTATTGTCAAAAACCAGTACAAACTGCGTATGACCACGTGGAGGACAATAAACTAATTTACTCTCCGGAAGCAAGCAAGGGACCATCCCATCAATTCCGATCAAGGGCCCTAAGGCAGAGGCGGATTCAAAAATTTCAGCAAAAGTTACTAGATAAGATAAAAAGTTAGCTGCGAGTTAAAATACATATAGAATGTAAATATGTTTGTAATTTAACGCAAATATGTTTGTAAATTTACATGTACAAGTTATTATCGAACTATAGATTATTCTGAGTATAGTGTTTAAAAATCATAAGAGTTGAAAAAACACTCAATTCACGATTTATTGGTACAATAAACACGCCCCTAGACAAAGCCTAGAGAACCTGTATAAGAAATCCGCCTCTTCCCGAAGGAAAAACGGAGAAAAACCCGGGCCAGAAAAATGGGGCTACAGAATTAATGTACAAAACTGTTTCAAAGTTGAGTACACATAAAACTAAATTAATATGAGCCATACGGCAACACAACCATGCAAGAAAATAGTTTATGAAATTGTTATAAGTTATTTAAAAAGTGCTACAGCAATGGCGTGATAAAGTACAAGACGGATTTTACTTTTATTAAAATCAATAAATTCATTTACAGTGTAGAAGCACTGGAGCAGGAGGTATTTTTTAACCGCGGATTTGAAGATATTCAATTTCGTAATGTCTTTTATATTCTTGGGCAGGTAATTATATAGAACGATTCCCGAATGATAAGGTCCTCTTTGGCAAAGAGTGGTTGACACTCTAGAGCGATGAATATTATTACTATTGCCAGTATTGTGTTCGTGAACGAGACTCTTTCGTATAAAGCAAGGGTGGTGCTTCAGTAATTCGGTCTTAACAAACAAGACCGTTTCATAAATATAAATGCAAGGAAGTATTAAGATAATTAATTCCTTAAATAAAGGTTTACAAGAGATTTACCAATTATTATCTGAACTATCCTCTTCTGAGAGTTTGAATGCTCTGACCGAAATTGCCCCAGAAGATAATGCCGTAACGTAATTGGGAGTAAACGTTTGCAAAATATACGCAACGGGAAATATGTGGACTAACTGCGTTAACTAAGTTTCGGAATGCGTAACACAATTTGCTTAATTGGGAATTAAGATTGTCAACGTGACAATTCCATTTGAGGTTGTCTTGAATATGGAGACCTAAGAATTTTGTATTCGTAACAGTTTTTAATNGTTCATAACAGTTTTTAATTGTGTTCCGTTTAAAGAAAGAGAAACCTGGGGTAAAGATTTTGTATTACTATTGTGAAATGACATAGATACTGTTTTGTCAGTGTTTACAATGAGACGATTTGCATGGAACCAAGTCGAAAGCTTAGACAAAACGTTTTGAGCATTGGAGTGTTTACATAGTAAATTAGTATCATCAGCAAAAAGAACCATTTTGCAATCCGATGTGGATGATATGTCGTTCACATACAATAAAAAGAGTATAGGGCCGAGAATTGACCCTGGGGGTACTCCGCAAGTAAGTGGCTTTGTTTCTGAAAGAACGCTGAAGTATTTTATTTTTAGTATAGGATATTTCTATCTGTTGATATCTATCTTTTAAATAAGAAGTTAGCCATTGATGTGGAAGTCCACGAATGTCTAAAGAATGCAATTCGGAAAGGAGAATTTCGTGATCGATGACATCGAATGCTTTGGATAAGTCAAGAAAAACACTCTGAGGATTTTCTCCACGATCTAGAGATGTGGTAACATGTTTAAGAACGAGAATATGGCGCTTGTAGTGGAAAAGGATTTCCTAAAACCGTGTTGATCGTCATAGAAAATGTTATTTTTTGATAAAAAATCTATAAGACGCTTATAGAACAATTTTTCTAGGATTTTTGAGAAAGTGGGTTGTAGAGATATAGGTCGGTAATTTCCAATATTAAGTTTGTTTCCTTTCTTGTGTAAAGGTTTCACTTTAGCTCTTTTAAATATTTTAGGAAACACCCCTTCCGATAAAGAACTATTAAAAATATTTATGAGTGGATTTAATATAGCATGGGACGAAAATTTAATAATAAACTCAGGCATATCATCTATGCCTGTTGAAAATTTGTTTTTTAAGGAGCTGACTTCACTGGCGTTAGTTTTGGAAGTGAACATAGAATTGGGTACGTGGGTGGATATAATTGGACGACATTGATTTGGATATATTGAGTTCGTTATTTTACCAAATTCTGAGAAGTGAGAATTAAACAAATTTGCGATGTCCTGAGGATTTGTTACGATTTTGCCATCGTTTAGTAAAGAAACATATGCAAGATATTTTTTCTAACACTGTGAAGAACTCACAGAATTTGTACAAGTAACACTTATGACAGACAAAGTCTGTAAGGTATATAATCTCCATGAGCAGTCTGCCAGTGAAAAAGTGAAAAGCCGACCCGGTTGACCTAAGGGTGAGAAAAATCGACGTACATCAGGACTACGTGAGATGAGACATCTAAGACGTTCTTCACGATGGTTTCGATTTGATCTAGATTCCTACAGTAAGACCACCTCAGGAGAAATCATCTTTCGAAGCAAATTTTTGTTGAACATTTCAAAATTCTAAATTCACATGTGCCAATGCCACAAAAAGTTGGGTGCAGGTTTATTTCATTTATGTCAATCAAGCAGCTGAGCTGGCAGCTTATTCAATTTCTTTAATCATTTTTGCATAGGATTATCCTGTGTTTGTAGTTATAATTTTTCAATTAACAAGTCGCAAATTGGTAGTTACTTTCGTTGTGCAGTCTGTAAGAAGACATGCAGTCTAACAACATTCAATTTTTGTAAAAGGTCCTACAGGTAATTCTGTTTTTGTAGATGTTAAGGTCAAAGTGATGTGGCCAAAGATATAAACCCCTTGGTAATAATTTTTTGTTAAATGAACACACGTTCCGTGTGAACCCTGTTTCTTTCCACTTTCCATCTTATGGATGGATTTTTATTCATCCACTTTATATGATGGAACTTGTCGCCCATAACACTTCTGGTCACCATTTCAACTTCCGAATACTCATATTGCCTAGAGGTGGGCATCGGGTCGGGTCGGATGGGTTTCCAATCGAACCGACCTATTGGAATCCCTCTCGGGCAGGTTGGGTTGAGTCTATTTCAGTTCGGTTGCAAAACCGGCCCGATTCGACCCGAATTTGTCCGAATTAAAACCAAACCGAATTTAACCGAATCAGGGCCGAACATAATGTTGTATAAGTCAGAAATCAGCATCGAATTAATTTGATTTGTACTCAATTCTAAATTTTCTAATCAAAAGCAAACAGAAATAATGAAGTTTTAAATCGAAAATTAAATAGTGTAGGTATGAAGCATATAACCCATGTGATGAAAAACAAATTAAAATATAAATTGATTTAAATAAATGGTTTATTTATCGTTGTGTAAAACATGAATACATTTTTAATAAAAATATACATTTCTTCACTAAAAAAAGATACGATTTAGAAGCATGTAAAGGGTTCTAATGACTTTGCCGTTGACGAACCCTAAAGCCCCACAAAAAAAACAAGCATGTAATTGTTTTTCAACAAAAACACAGTAAACAAATAAATAAAATTAAAAGTAAAATTGTAAAAATACACTAATCATTTATGTAAGTCGACTTGGACCAACTGCATAGTCACCAATAAACGTGCATGATACTTTGCAAATGTAATAAAAATCAAAATAAGGTACACCAATGGTGAAAAAGGTAAATGATGATAAATACATTTTTTGTACAAATATCTGCTTCAAGTGCGGAATCTTCTCCAACTTCTCGTATTAGTTCTTTATTCAGATCGATTTGATCGAGTACCGTTCAATCAACTCGTAACCAAGTCTGGGTACAAACATGTGCTTCAACAATAGATGGAGTCAACGAAATCCGCGATGCATATAGTATTCTTTCGCTCGTACTAAATGCAGACTCAGAAGGAACAGTTGATACTGGCGTAGCTAATATATCTCTAGTAAACATAGGTAAAACTGTATATTGCAGACTATTGTTCTTCAACCATTACCAGACCTCAAAATTAAGGTCACGAGCAATATACTTGTCTTCTTGATAACGATCAAAGCGAGGCTCTGATGAATCACTCATCAGTCAAAAGGTCAGCCCATGAATCATCAGACACACCAAATAAAAATATGTATCAATACTTAAATACAGATTTTTTTTGTTTCACTAATGTAAATTTGTCTAGTTGTTAAGATGCAATTTAATAACCGTACCCAAATCCGTAGTCATACGATGATATTACTCCTCACTCCTCTGGGCACATCTGGTCATGAAGTTTTCCATAAATGAGTTACCCATACATGTAAAACGATTTGTTAAATATCCAATTACCTACATTTGTGAAATTATAAAGTATGTCTATCGATAAATACTAGGAACTTTCTTATTTTTCGGAAAAATTTTCAATAACTTATTTCCGCAACTTAACACCATAAAGATCTTTTGTTTTGAAAAATCTTCTCAAGTGGAAATAACGCTTTTTCGTATGGACTACAATATGTTTTATTTACCCAGCCTACCTTACCTAAACTATACAGTACTGCTAGAACTATGTTATAATCAAGTATAGAGTCTTTGAGTGACAATAGAACCCTTGTCTATTTGGCTAAGAAGTTTAACAGTTCACATATTCCATTGTTAACGGTTGTCATTAAATTACGATTTCAACAGTTCATGTATATGTTATTTTCGAGAACATAACCATGGAGTTTTATTTTTTAATAAATTTATTATTTTCGTGATACAATACGTAGAACGGAAGAGGGAAGATGACGATGAAATCTGCTTTGATCTACAGAATACATCGTTTCAGTTAACATCTTAAAAGACGAGTTAGATTTTAACCAATTTCACGACCCGAAACAGGCCCGACCCGACGAAAAAGGGAATTTTCGGTCAGTGTCGGGCGGGTCGGTTTAACTGACCATCCTTAATGCTGACTACTAGCTCATTCATTTCTGATACAGTCTATCGAAAAATGATGCAAAAAGTAAGTTTAGGGAAAAGTACAGCCGAAGTCTAATAATCCGTATCAATAGGGAACGATCCAGATAATCAAATTTTTGGATAATTTGATTCATCCATAGAAGGTTATTGGAGAAGATATGGAAAGGTAAAACGACTAAGAAATATTTTTTTCGTTGACGGAATAACAAAAAACACTATTTAATAATATAAAAGGTATATAGTGGTTACAGTTTGGTGAACAGTAATTAAAAATACACGATCTTACTTTTTAATCTAACTACTAAAAATATTATATTTGGTAACTATATACTCCTTGCTCATAACCAATTAACATTAAATCAGCAATTTTTATCTTACATCGATACCAATGATAGAAGTTCTACTGTATAATTTTTAGTAGCAGCTATTACTTTGATTTTTATAATTTTTGATTTAAAAATTGTAAGGGAAACAGAAGGGGCTGAGAGAAGAAAGTGAAACTGAAATACAACGGACGAGTCACGTAATCAAACACCAAATAATAGTGACAGATTTAGACCGTGAAATAAATATTGATGAAATAAAACATGTGGTACGAAATTTAAAGTCTGGCAATGCAACTGGTTCTGATGGTATTCCAGTGGAATTTTTAAAGGAAATAAATTCTAGTATTGCCCCAATTCTCGTGGATTTGCTCAATTCTTTATACGACGCTTCCACGTTTCCTGAAATTTGGAATATATCAATAATTTGTCCAATTTACAAAAACAAAGGTGACGTTAACGATCCTAATAACTAAAGAGGTATTTCTTTAGTAAATGCAAAAGTTAAGATATTTTGCAAAATTCTTCATGTACGCTTAAATAAATGGATAGAAAAACAAGGAAAAGTGACAGCATTGCAAGCAGGATTCAGAAATAACTATAGTACAGTAGACAACATTTTTATAACTACCACAATGGCGGAAAAGGCAACTTCCGTGAAAGAGGTAAGCTATTTTGTGCTTTTGTGGATTTTTAAAAAGCATTCGATACCGTTAATAGGGAAATACTTTGGTATATTCTAGGAAGTAAAGGAATCTCCACAAAATTTCTAAAAATGCATCGAGGGATGTATAAATCTGACACGTCATGCGTGAGATTAGAATTAGATTGTGTAACAGATACATTTTTTGTGGAAAGAGGTGTAAAGCAAGGTTGCGTACTTTCCCCACTTCTCTTCATACTATTCG
>NNCF01126138.1:26327-42695 GCA_002313205.1 Laupala kohalensis
CAACGATCCTCCTTAGTAATAATATGGGTGCCGTCAAAATTAATGTCATGTCCTGCATCGGTCGCATGCAGGGTCACGGCTGATTTGGTTCTCCTACCATACTTAAAATGTCGAATGTGTTCCCTCATTCTCTCTTCCATAGTTCGTCCAGTTTTAATATTCGCGACAGCAATTACAAGGTATGAAATAAATATCAGCCGACGCCAGAGGGGGTAACTTGTCTTTAACTTTGACAAGTGATCTACCCATCTTTTCAGGGGCGCTGTATATAGGTCGTATGTCATGTTTCTTGAGAATTTTACCAACCTTGTCGGTTACTCCCTCAACATATGGGAGTAAGGTGGTTTAGGAGAACTCACAGTTTTCTATATCCTTCGTACGAACATTATGGATAGGGTTAAGGGCATTGTTTATGGCTTTGTTGTAGAAACCATTATTGCGGAAAGTATCACGTAAAAGTCTCAATTCCTGGTCTAAGCTCTCTTTGTCACACACTTTCCTTGCTCGGGTGAGTAATGTTTTTAACTCACCACGTTTGATTGCTGGATTCAAGTAACGATTGGTGTCATTTGACTTGCGGTACACGCTATGTGCAAGAGAGCCATCATCCTTCCGTTTTACGAGCGCGTCTAAGAGCGGTAACTGTCCATCTGATTCAATCTCCATCGTAAACGTGATGTTAGTATGTGCTTGGTTGATGTAATCCAAGCATCTGTCGATGTTTTAACGTCCATGTTGCCAGATGACGAAAGTGTCATCCATGAATCGCAACCAGACTCTAGGTTTTAATAAAGCATCTTCGATAACCTCATTTTCGAACGCTCCCATAAAGATGTTAGCAATTACAGGAGAAAGGGGTGAACCCATAGCATCTCCTTCTATTTGGGAGTAAAATTTATCATCAAAGTGGAGTTAAGGCAAATTTCAGTTAGTTTGGCCCACTCCAACTGTAAGCCTCGCTGTCCGAGCTGTCGTTCTATGACGTTCAGTGTTTCACGGTTCGGAACCTTCGTGAAGAGTGAAATAACATCGAAACTCACCATGTGTTCCTCGTCACATAAGAGTTATCTCACTCAGAACATCTACAAAGTAACCAAAATTTTTGATGGTTGACGAGATGGTATCAGGCAGTGGTAGTTGCTTCGCTAGGAAACGGGCGAGAGATTGAGTTGGAGCGTTGATGGTACTCACTATAAGTCTCAAGGGGACACCAGGTTTGTGTAAATTTATAAAACTCAAAAAGATAGTTCTACTAGTACGTATTGTTGTGAAACTATAGATTATTCGGAATATATTGTTTATAAATCGTGAGTATGAAAATAACTCTAAATTCCAGTAGATTAATTATTACAACAGACCAGCGTCCCTAGGATGGAACCGATGTATAAAATCCGTCACTACGGAAAACCGAAGAAAACCCCAGGTTAGGAACAAAGCTGCGGAATTGATGTACACAACCGTGCCAAGGTTGAATACAGATAAAACTTATCTTAATATACAATAAACAATAATAGCGCTTAGGAAAAGAGTTTTGTAAGTACTAGAGCAATGAGTTGTAAGTAATGAGCAAGTACAAAAAGTCGACTGACAATTTTTAATATTTTAAAAAATAACTTTAAAAAAACATTTGATGGGAAATAAAACTCGTTTTTACTTGCATTGAAATCAATTAATTATTTTATACTTTAGAAGCAATATAGAAAATGTTACCGGGTTTTCAGTCACTGCGTCTGGCGATTGTACTTTCATCAAACTTGAATATTTGCGGATATGTGTGAGGCGATAGTAGTCTTCATTTTGAGAACAAGTGAGAGATTTGGTGTTGTCTACTAATATTAATATTTATTCTAATGACAGTACTATCGCCAGTTTAGTTTGCACCTTCAGTTTAAAATAAAATGAAATAGAAAAATAGAAACAGACTGTTACGGACTGGGGCGGATCTAGATCGTAATCAAGGAGCATTTTTATTTAAAATTATGTTTTTACAATGCGAGTTTTATAAATGTTACCTTTAAATAAAATGCATCAAATAAATAATTAACAATCCGTTATTATTAATAATATTTTTATTAAGGTTATTAATACGGTATTATTAATAACTATAACAATTATAACTACTAACAATTATTAATCTGGTAACACTTGTTCAAAGTGTGCCATTTATCACCTTCAATTTTATCTGTTAAGACTTCAGGTCCAATTGGTGGGGGGGGGGTCCCATAGCCCCCGTAGCCCCCCCCCCATAGATCAGCCACTGGTTAAGGATGCAGTGTACAAGAATTAATTGTTAATATTGAATATTTGAGAATGTTTCATGAGAATAGAGAATAGAAGTCGTCACCGTCCTCGTTCGTTCGAGAGTCGTCCCTTTCTCTCATTGGCCAGCCATCGTTACCCCGCGCTGCTAATCTGTCGACCGACTCCGGCCTCTGGGTCAACATTTGCAGGTGCTGTGTCAACATCGTAAGATCGCCCTGTCAACACGAGAGCGTAGTATATGCCTCGTCAACATGGCTGGTGCTCCGTGTATCGCGTCAACAAAGGACGACGACGGCGGCGGCGGCGGCGGGAACGCACCCCCAGAAGCAATATGTTGCCTTTCGAACGTATTTGTCGAAGACGGCATCTTGTCGATTCGTAGCAAACGTCTTCCGATCACTTGAACGCGTCTCCAATATCGAAGGGACATCGTCCTCTTCGAGTGACGAAAAGGTGCGATATGCTTTGTTGCTTTTTTTCCTTCTTTCTGCAGACAGACGGACAGACGCCTCTCGATATATTTTCTTTTTTTCTGAGTGGAAGAGGATGCGATTGACGGCTCTGCTCTTTTTCAAAATCCTCTTCTTCTTTTTTGTGTTTCCCCGTTCACTTCAACGTCCACCAACAATTTTTGTATAAAATTTAAAAAAATACAAGATGCTCTCTAATTCATGGTGCAAACTTTAAAGGTTGATACTGGACACTGTAACCATCGTTTATCGTATTAGAGTGTATGGGCTCGAGACGCAGGTACTTGACAGCGAATGGCGTTATACGCATTCAAAGATTCCAGGTATTTTACGCAGACGTGCAGCAGCTGCTAAGGATATCCGAGCAACGAGATCATGTATTTCCTGTATGACAACATTTCGGTCAGGTAAAAAACCCTCCATTTCCACCTACACCATTATACTCCGCCCTGTACTCTTGCGGAAGGCGAACGGCGGGTGTAGTGGTTAACACTCCTGCGATCAAAGCGGGGGTCCCCGGCTCGATTCCCGACTCGTCGCCGTTTTCACCTGAAACCGAAATTTATCACATATCTTCTCCACGTGTAGAGAGGGTAAACGGAAGAATAATATCCATTAATTTCCTGTATTTGCGCGTCACCGCTTCTCTCGCTCCCAGACATTTCCTTCGCGTCTGTGCCTCCTTTTGCATTCACGTTTCAGGTTGTGTGAGGTTACCAAACACTAGTCAAACACATGACCATTAATGAAGTATTAAACAGTGTTATCTGTTTTGTTTATATTAAAAATATTCATTAAAAAATAATTCACGAATTATGGTGAATTAAAAACTGCGAATCATAAATTATATCGTTTAAAATGAAACTGTGTGTTAGAAAAATAGTCTCTAATTTGACTACAGAGTTCTCTGTTTTGCAAGTGTTTTCGTTGAACGAGTGCCTTCATTAATAGAAGTCATATTTCCTGTTTTGTCTGGGTTTTTTTACATTTGAGACATGTTTTTATTAATTTTACATCAATTCCTTTTTGTATTTACGTCGTAATTCATTTGTGGTGGCATCAGCGCTACACGTTTAGTCAAATCACTGGGATGAATTTTCTTTATTTTATTCTAATTGTTATAAAGCACAACAATATAAATAATAACGATAAAAACATGACTTGATTTCAATCTACGCGTTAATAATATACTACAAACAATTTTCAGGATCTCGCTTGACTCGTTTGAAATGAACAACATCATGTGAAAACATGGCTGCCGAACGGAACTGTTTCGTCATTGCCTTGGAAAAAGTGAAATATCTTTCTCAGATGTCCGATAAAAGTGATGTAAAAATACTACGGAAAATTTAGTACAAATCAAAGTAAACTTCCAACATTTTTTGAATTTGAATGTTGGTCATTTTTCAAAAAATAACTCTTTTCTCCGTAGGACGCAATGTATTTCACCATCAATTACAATTGCAATTATTTCATTTCGATGGCCGGTGAGGTATGTTTTTCTAACGTTGACCCACAATAAGCACATTTTGATACTCTGTTTATTTACGACGATTTCTGTCATTTTAGTGATCTAATTCTACCTACGCTAGTGCTGCCCCCACCTGAGAGCTCGTACAACTTCAAGACGGTTCATTGAAATATTGGCAGAACTACCTTGCGTTACCCGGGATTAGAGAAGAAACTTAAAACAATCCTTACTGGACATTCTAATTTTAAAACAATTCACAAATAAAACATAATTTTAAAAAGTTATTTCTTTTCATTAATAAGCAAAAAAAATTTTAAAAAATTATATTAACATTAGAAAAAATACTGGTTCTGTTAATTGATATATTTTACTGTAGAAGGGGTATTAAAACTAATGTCAATAGGATTTTTTAGCTCATTTTGCTCTGGTTTCATAGGTAATATTACAAATTCATTTAGTGATTAGAAGCTAATTTTAATAGTTTTTCGACCCTTGAAACCCGTCAATATTAACTACTTTAGATTTTATTTACAAAAAACCTTGAGAAGAGTCTTTTGAAATTTCAAATAATGTATATCGATTAGTTTTTCCGATTTCAATACCACAGAGAAAGAATTCCTTAGAATTCACTCCTTCTTTCGTATAGAGTGGCCCAGTGGTGACGTCCTCACCTTAAGAACCAAAGTACCTGGTTCGAATGCCGGTGCTACCGGACGCCTGAAGACGGACGTTGACATAGAACGTGCGAAAGGGAGCAAAACGAAATGCACAGGTAAAGACGGTGGATAATGTCCAAAGAGATTGTAATAAAGAAGAGTATAGAGTAACTACGTCCGGATATTATTAGACGAGTTGATAGATCATAGTATGTTCTTTCATTTCAAAAGCAGTCGCTAAGTCGATCGTCGTCCGTTGCTTCTCAGTCGTCGCATACTTCCTCCGATGCAAAAGAATGCTTCGACGACAGGCAGATAGAAGTCGTCTTCACATTTGACGCGTCACATCAATCTGTGCCCCTCCCTTGCCCTCCCCTTCCGCCCCCCCCCCCNATCCGTCAGCGACGCCTTCGTCGCAAATGGATCTATGTGAGGGGGAGGGGAGGGGGTGCGAAGGGGGCTATAGCTCTCCCCTTCCCCCGTTGGGCCTCAGCCTCAACCGATGAAATTGAAGTTGATAAATGGCATGCCTTTAAAACTGTTACCAGATTAATAAGTGTGATTATTTATAATTGTTATTGTTACTAATAAAACTAGATTAATAAAATTAATAATATCAGATACAAAATAATAATACCGTATAATAAATAATTTGTTATTAATAATACCAGATTGTTAATTATTTCTTTGATGAAAGGTAATATTTAAAAAATGTGTTGTAGAACTATAATTTTTAAACAAAACTGATTACGGTCTAGATCCGCCGTTGACGCCACTGAAGACGGGCATCGATCTCAGACAACCGCCGCGGCGGAGCGCCAATGCTCGCGTCGGGGGCACGGAGAAGACAAATGGGATGACAGGACTCGTGGACGGGTACGAATGGGGATGTGTGTCAAGCGAGAGTGTTCGTGACGAAAGGGAGAATGTAGGACACGAGGATAATACATCAGACACAAAATTCGTTTAGGAATCATCCTTGGGGTGCTGGTAAACATTTGAAGAATTCGCATATATTTCTTCCGTATGGAGAAGATATGCGGGAACTTTCGGTTCATGTGAAAATGGTGACGAACCGAGAATCGAACCGGGAACTTGTGCACTGATAGCAGGGGTGTTAACCACTACACGACTCGTTCGCCTTCCACAACTGTACACAATTTCCACCCAGACCTAAACCCTGGAAGACCTAAGAGACACGCTCGTGCAGGAGATGAAGTGAACCAGGCGACACACTTAAGTGCACACTGGTATGTCCTGTCTGGGGATGTGTCTAAGGTCTTACGGGTTTTAGGTCTGGGTGGAAATGGAGTACAGTTATCATATGAAAGTTTGAATCGAACCCGGGATGAGCGCAGGGATGTTGATCACTACACCACTACACACAATTTCCATTCAGAGTGATCCCGTGTTCGATTTCCATCTGGCTTTTGTCATCACATGTCATCTTCGTGCTGGTACACTCAGAGAGCGTGTCCAGGTTTCAGCAAGTTTCCCGCTAAGTTGGAGCGAATGCAATTAAAATCATATGGAGATCTTAATATGTTTCAATGAATTTCTGTCCAAATACTTTTTCATGTTTTTTTAATCAAACTTTATTTAACTGATTAATCTTATTCAAATGCGAGTTCTCTTATGCATATTTTAATAACAAATCAATTTGATGGAGGATCTCGGTGATCGGTCACACTTTTACCAAACTCACTCTGGATACACTGAAGAAATATAAGCGTTGAAGATTTACTACTTCTGCTGTTCGTTATGACCTACTGTGGACTTCGTTCTTCTCAACTGGGTTTTCCTTTCTTCTCCTTTGTCCACTACTCCTTTATTCTTTCTCCTTTATGCTTACCTTTTCTTTCCTCCGTCCATCTTGCACCCGTTTTCTCTTTAGGTCTTTACCTGGAAACCTTTTCCCCATTGCAATTTTTTTCCGAAAGGATGTTCTTGTTTGTATATCCTCTGTACTAATATGAAGTTCTTCCACGTCCTTCTCAGTCTCCTTAAGCCAGGTATTATCCATTCTAGACTTTCCAAAATAATTAAACTTTTTTTCTCACTCTTTTATCATCCATTCTTTTGAGGTGTCCATAAAAGGCGATTCTCTTTTTCCTAACTGTCTCTGTCTATTTTTCAATACGTGAATAAATTTCTTTGTTTTGACGTTTCCTGTACTCTTCTCCATCTTTTATTGGACCCAAGATTTTTCTGAGTAATTTTCTTTCAGTTATTTCTAATTGCTCCTTTGACGATTTATTAAAAGATAATTTTTTAATGGAGTTTATCAATAGATACGATGAAAAATAACGTGTGTAAATGTTGGATTTCAGGGTCATTTCACGCGGTAAAGAGAAGCAGATTTGTGGAACGGGTCGAAAACATCGCAACACTTCGAGTTAAGGAATTGAAAAAGTTTCTAAAGTGTGCTCTGTTTATTTATTTATTTATTTGTTATGTCTTGTCGCGAGGTTCAGGCCATGAGGACTGCTCTTCCACCTAACCGTTGAACTTGGGTAAGGGAATTGGGAAGGAGAGATGTTGGGTTGCCAGGGAACTTATTGTACCGATTCGACATTTGTCTGGAGTACGTGAGGGAATCCCCAGCTGAAAACCTCACCTAGTTCGACCAAGCAGGGTTTGAACCCACGCTCTTCCGCTCAGACAACGGAGACGCTACCACTACACCACCGATGTCGGTTCTAGGATAAAGAATTCCTAACGAAGGAATAGCGTTGGTTATAAAAGTGGGATTGAAATGCTGCAGACAGATGACTGTGAAAATAAGAAAAGATGTCCCGGGAGAAATGTCAGGGGTTGTTGGAAGAAGAAGAATGATTACAATAAAAGCACAGACGGAAAGTGTCGGCAGCCCATGTGCTGTGAGGAATGGGCAATGCAATGGATCTAAGAAAATTCAGAACTCGCGCAGGATGGATTTACGATCCTATGTTGAGACGTGGACGACGATAACTTGACATGAGACATAGACAAAATGTTCACAAATCGAAGTTGAGACTGAAAGATATTTGTTCTTAAGAGTGAACGAAAGTGAAAAGCTGTATATATTTTTTTAAGTGACTAAATGATTGATACAATTAGATTATGGGGGTGTATTCGGTTTTAACTTGAAATAGAATGAAAATTATTTTCAGCACCAATTTTTATTTTGCCAATGCGACTTTCGACAGCTTATATTGTCATCTTCTGTGACCTACAATCAAGATACGGAATTGACTAAAGGTAAAATTATCTGAATAATAATAATAATAATATAATAATAATAATATAATAAAAATACTAAAATATATTATTAATAAAGAGTATTGTATTAAACTAATAAATCATTTTATTTTCATAACTTTCTTTTTCAATCATTGCTTCTTGTGTCTGTTTAGGATATAATAAAAAATGAAAACAAATAATGTGCAGTGACATTGTACGATTTTTTTTACTTTGAGCATGAAATTAAAAATTTAATTCCAAAATGTACAAAATGTTTTTCCTTGATAACATGATTATCGTAGTCTTGAGTTCGTTGGCACGTGTTGAAAATTAAAGGTCCTCGCTTTCACCTCTGAAAAGACTTGTGTTATTTATAATACCTATTTATTTTTTACAAATGTTACTTATAATATGAGGCAAATATATATGCCTTAGCACGTAAAATGTTTCCATTTTTAAAACTTTATTGAATATCTTAACACTTCCCTGCATTTATATTTATGAAACGATCGTGTTTGTTAGGACCGAATTACTGAAGTGCCACCCTTGCTTCATACGAAACAGTCTCGTTCACGAACACAATACTCGCAATAGGAATAATATTCATCGCTCTAGAGTGTCAACCATTCTTTGCCAAAAAGGACCATATCATTCGGGAATCGTTCTATGTAATTCCCTGCCCAAGAATATAAAAGATATTATGAAATTGAATCTCTTCAAATCCGCGGTTAAAAACTACCTCCTGCACCAGTGCTTCTACACTGTAAAAGAATTTATTGATTTTAATAAAAGTTAAATTCGTCTTGTACTTTATCACGCCATTGCTGTAGCACTTTTTAAATAACTTATAACAATTTCAAAAACTATTTTCTTGCATGATTGTGTTGCCGTATGGCTCATATTAATTTAGTTTTATGTGTACTCAACTTTGGCACGGTTGTGTACATTAATTCTGTAGCCCCATCCTGGCCCGGGTTTTTCTCCGTTTTTCCTTCGGGTAGAGGCGGATTTCTTATACAGGTTCTCTAGGCTTTGTCTAGGGGCGTGTTTATTGTAACAATAAATCGTGAATTTAGTGTTTTTTCAACTCTTATGATTTTTAAACACTATACTCAGAATAATCTATAGTTCGATAATAACTTGTACATGTAAATTTACAAACATATTTGCGTTAAATTACAAACATATTGACATTATATATGTATTATAACTCGCAGCTAACTTTTTATCTTATCTAGGAACTTTTGCTGAAATTTTTTTGAATCCGCCTCTGCCTTAGGGCCCTTGATTTGGAATTGATGGAATTGGTCCCTTGCTTGCTTCCGGAGAGTAAATTAGTTTATTGTCCTCCACGTGGTCATACGCAGTTTGTAACTGTTTTTTGACAATAAATTTATTTATTTATTTATTTAACGATTCATTAGACATCATTTTCACCAATTTCGGAATGATTAAGTATCTAGTTCTTCGTGTTCTTGACGAGGAAATGTTAATATATTAGTCCTCGCGAGCAAAATACTGAACCGGCAGTTGTCAAACGTTCTTTTGGTTCGCGGTTCAGTCTTTCGTTGCGCTGAATTTTGCGGCACATCGATGCATCCATTAGATCCTATTTTAGAAGAATATCGAAAGCCAGGGAAGAGTCATGTCTGTACTACTTCCACATTCAACAACGTATCTTTCCGAACAGGGAT
Organism: Laupala kohalensis; assembly: GCA_002313205.1. Lineage (NCBI taxonomy): Eukaryota > Metazoa > Arthropoda > Insecta > Orthoptera > Trigonidiidae > Laupala > Laupala kohalensis. The sequence continues at coordinate 36,103 of NNCF01126138.1, forward strand.
TTTCGGCTTTAACTAACATCAACAATAAGAAACGTGAACGACGTGTTGTGTCGAACAAGAATTGCGAACATGTTTCACTGCTGTATTGAACCTGGGTGTAGGAGTAAACAAGTCCATACTTCACACTGCAAAAATATTGTAATTATTACATTGCAATATTATTGACATGGCTTTTTTAAATTTTAATTTTGTATTGCAAGTATTTTAAATTTTCTAAGATTAATAAATAACACTGCTACAATATTTAATGATATGTGTTCGCATTCTTACCTAATCAATAACTTTTTCTCTCGACACACTCCAAAAAATTCCGAGGTTTACACTTATTCTAAACTTTGAAAAACTATTTGTTTATCCAAAGTGTCTAATAGTGTAGTTAACATTCAAACTGTTGATAACAATTCATTTGACATCACACTGACCCATTTTGAGGACAATAGTGTATCTGATTGAATCGTCTGCAGCATTTGAAGCATTTGATAGTTCTTCGTAAAAAAATAAAATATTAGCCAAATTCTAAACTATGGAAAACTATTAGTGTATCCAAAGGTATCGAATAGGTAAATAAATATATTTATTTCCAAAAAAAGCCGTAACAAAGTGCATACGACCACGTAGAGGACAATTATTTAATCTCGGAAACAAGCAAAGGAGCATCCCGTCACTTTCGATCAAGGACCCTAAAGCAGGCGGATTGAAAATGTAGGACACTCCTCAAATAAGAAAAAAAGTTACCTACGTAATGTAATAGAAATACCAACAAATTTGTATTTACTAAAACACAAAAAAGGTAAATTCACAAGTTCGTATTATTATAAAACTATACATTTTTCTTAATGTAGTGTTTATAAATCGAAACTATTAAAATAACTATAAATTCGAGATTAATTATTGCAGTAGAGCGTAATTCAAGGGCCTGAGCATAAAATCCGCGTCTACCCGAAAGAAAACCGGAGAAAAACCCGGATCAGGATGGTTTTATTGTATTAGTATAGTTTACATTTAAGTTATTGGTTGGGGTTCAACTCTCCATGGACGAGGTGAAGATGGAAAGAAGGAATGAAATAATGAAGAGAAAGAGAAGAATGCTCACCTGTGTAAAAGGAGGAAGAGGATTAGGTGGAGGCGAGTGGAGGGCTAGTGGATGACCGCTGGAGGCAGGTGGAAAGTGAAATGACGTCATTTTTCAGCGCGCTTTTCAGGTGGAGGCGACCCCCGATCCCGGAACGCACTCGCCTCTGTCGGCAGCAGTTGGTGCAGAACGGTGTGTATGGTGGCGGCTGCGTTTGCTATGGTGTTGTTGGTAAAGGGTTGTAGAACTCCATGTTTCGAGTGTTATGGCCGCAGGATCCCATAGAATGGGGGCGGGGGAGGTTCGGTGGATCAAATCGCTACTTCTTATTTGTACAAGGTAACAACGTTTTTTTTTTGGGTAATACTTCATTCTTAACCACGTCGTTACAACTGAGGTACCATTACAAATTATTTCTTGAGAAAGAAACGGAATAGTGATCATTCATTTGTATCCGGTACTTTCTGTTTAAGTTACCTCCCAGGTAACACTACTCACGGCTTAATTAACTTCCGTGGGTTTTTAACTCACAATTTCCGAGAACCTACTCCTAGGACGAGTGTTTGCATCATCAACGGCCAGGTGACGGAGAAATTATGACGGACCGGGGCTCGAACCCGGGTGCACTGGACAGTACACGAGCGACCGAAGCAAGGATCCCGGGTTCGACTCGCGGTCTTTGGCAAATTCATTAATTTTATTATTAATTTAATTACGTTATTTTGACCTTCAAGTGAAAAGGTCATTCATTTCTCATTACTGCGTTAGTTGTTCGGTTTATTTAACTGAAAAATTAATTACTGAGTCATCGTTGTGTATGCCATTTAATGCTATCACGATACACTAGCACTGATGGCTACTCACGTAAATATGAATGTGAAATAATCTCTTGTACGATGTTATTGACGATGTTGCGTATGCCTTCGGCGTAACTACCTATTTCTGAAATAAAACTTATTGATAAACAGACCAAAAAAAATTTGTGTGGAACAAGATCGACGACAATGATGTGGAAATATTTACAGCAACACATAGCTCCAGAAAATTCATTAGGATGAGTTTTCGTATCGTTTTCCGGTTTGTCCAAGTTTTGTATCTATTATTTTACGTTTGCTCCAGAAATAAAACATTAAATAAAATGAATTACATAGCAAAGCGTATTTAACTGCGTATGCCACGAGGGGAAAGACAAGCTACTTTCCTGCCCTTTTGCTAGAAACGAACCGGGTGATAGGATGTAGTGAAGGTGGCACAAAATTGAGGCTGACTTTGAGTGACCCACAGTCAATTCAGTGAAGGTGGTGGTTTGAACTCCACGTTATATCGACGATTGCTGTAGGGAATTTTTGTGGTTAGGGAAGTATTATTCACTTGTAGTGGTAGTGAATGAGTGTGTGGGATGAAGACGATGGAAGGAGATACATCCATCTAAGGGCGACATCGACCGATGGCCCTCGAGAACGGATTAAACCCTTCTTCCTCTCTGGCTCTAAACCCTTTCCAAGCTGCTACAGACTACAATGGGGAAGGGAGGGAACGGTATTTGACCTACATTCCACACCCTATAGGCCTGCTAAGGTCTTTCCAATCTTAATAGAATTTTTTTTTCTGCTGAAATGCATCGTTAGATGTCTATGTACTTAAAGGAATAATTTTTTGAGAGAAGCCTTAAGCACGTTATGCTTTTTATTATCTCTCATTGAGATAAAATGAAATGGAGCTGATTTCTTCAGTCATATATGTAAACCGTACATTTCACCTCGCGTACAGTTGTATTATTTTTTCTTTTTTTTTTTTTTCCTTTTTACTCTCTCATATACAAAGTAGTATATAGAAAGTGTTGAAATCGTGAAAAAATTCGAAAGCGAGATTTCGACGGAAATATCCATTTTGGTTATCCCGCATTCACGAAAAGTTGCTTTTGACAATAACTTCCGTCCGTCTGTGCGCAGCGATTCTGAGTAAATGGATGAACCAATTTAATTCATATTTCGTATTTACGATAGAATTTACTTGTCGATGCACGTGCTCTAATTTTTTACTTTAAACAAAAGGTACTTCACGTGAGGTCAACGTACTCTTTCAAATGATTCTCAAAAACTGTTCCAGCGATTTCTTACAAACATTTTCTGTACAAAGAGGACATTTAGTATGCATTACGTTCGCATTAGCGGTATTTCGTTTGAAAGTTTAGTATAGACGCAGGGAATTTTTTTCTGTCTGGTACACTTACACGTTGCTTCGAGAAGCTTGAATAATATTTAGCAGAGTAAATGGACCAAGGAGACGTAGAATACACTTTTTGTAAACTGAAGTGAAATATATGATAATGATAAAATACATAGGTGGACACCAAAAGCACTGCAGATACAAAAATATATAAATTTTTGTCTACAACGAAATTACTTTAACATAACACTTTTACTATATTCATAAGACCGAGATGTCGCTAAATGTTTTGAAATAATATTCTGAATATTTATTTTACTTTCTAATTGAAAATAAAATATATTTTCAAGAAAGAAAGAAATGAAAAAATAATTTCAAATAAGATCATCTACAGACTTCGAGCATGAATAGAATACTGGAAGACGAGCAAAATATGCAGAACCACACTCAAAAAATGACCCTTTCACTGTACAATTTTTCTCACTCTATGCTGTAGACAGAGAAACGTATATGAGAAAGTATGTGCAGTGGTTTCGCACTACTAGCTTTTCAATCACATAATTTCCTCGTCATCTGTGTATTACTTATTTTTATACTAATTTGTTACATAAGAATGTTTATATATTACTATTTTTATTCCAGTTTCGTCTTTTTGTTCTGTCTGTCGCACTTAAACTCCCATATTTTCCTAGGCAACTATTAGCATCATCCTGACAAGCGAGAGTAAAAAAAAATAATCTTAATAATTTCATGTGGCGCAATTTGAGTTAATTTTCTTAATTACGTGAACAATTGGGAAGGAGAATCGTCGGTTTACCGGGTTGTGAGAGGTAGCGTGCCAACATTCGACAGAAGTACATGAGGTGGCAGCCCCATATACTCAGATAGGCGTTAGATTTTTGTATATATGTGTTTAATATGAATTTTTCTCATTATTATTTAAATAAATAATTTGTAATTTTGGTTATTCATTTTGTCAGGAATTTAGCTCGATACGAAACTAATTTTCTTTGTTCCTTTTCTTCTTACGGGTATTTATTCTTCTCCCCATTCATGGATCTTTTGATTCTTGAATATAATAGCAACGTTAGTCTCAAGAGAATGAAATCTCATTGTCTTAAGTTTCCCTTTCCTTTGACAAGTGTCCACTAATCAAATGAGCTGAACTAAATCACTTACATCAGTTTCGTATTAGAACAATATTTTGTTTTAATATCTAACATTAGTCCCTTTATTTATTTTTTATTTTTTTATTTTAATTTTATTTTTTTGTGGCTGCAACCAGCTTATCATACGTGTACGACGGGAAACACAGTCCATTATTGGATCTCTACCTGAAACAGAAATAGCTCTCAAGTTAAACTTAATAAACAGTGCGTTCAAATTAATACAAAACGAAAATGATTAAATAATAAGAGTAATAAAAAATAATGAATAACTAAAATAAAATAATATTTTCTTCCCTCGACTCTCTCATCCACGTCAAAAAATTAAATTTTTTTAAAAAATAAAAGTTAATTGTAATCCAATTGTATACGTGCACAATTCACATTTTGAGTAGTGGCCGAAACAACGTGGAATCTACCGTACATTTACATAATGCAGTGCTGATTCAATAGATAAATGTATTTTATACAACAGAGTCGTTGCCAATTTGTGTTGAATTCCACTCGTTTCGCTTCATTATCTTCTGCCTAATGTTATCGTAGTTGACCGGAGAGCTGCTTCCACCGATTGTGTCCCAACCCTCGCGCACGTACAGTTCGCAGAACGGGGAGGTATTGAGACGTATCCTTTTATTATCATCCTCTGAACGAATCTCTTTCGCTGTAGTACTTCGGCGAATTTAATCTCTAACTGCACGACTACGCAGAACTGCGAAAAGAGCAGCTTTGGTGTTTTATGAGTTCTGTCTCTACTCAAATCAGTGTCTATCTACCAAAATTTCGTAAATTACATTTTAAAATATTTTTTAATTTAATAATTATTTTAATTAAATTAAATAAAAATGTGTTAAATTAATTAATTATGAAAAGAAATATTTTTAAGAACCGAAAGAGTACAATTATAACGTGAAGTTGAAACTTAATTTTTAATTATACATGTATTTAATCGTATCATTTTTATCTATTTCGATGATGACTAATAATAATAATAAATTTATTGTCAAAAAAATAGTACAAACTGCGTATGACCACGTGGAGGACAATAAACTAATTTACCTTTCGGAAGCAAGCGAGGAACCATCCCATCAATTCCGATCAAGGGCCCTAAGGCAGAGGCGGATTTAACATTTCAACACTTTACTCCTAAGACAAGAATAAAAATATAGAATACGAACAAATTTGTATTTAATAAAACACAAAAAAGTTCTTTCAGAAGTATGCATTATTATTATTATTATCATCAAGCTATTTGAATTATCTTCTTCGAATAACAAAGTATGGATTTTCAAAATAATTTGCAAGAAATTTCCAGGAAATGTTTTTTTTTATTTTTGTGGTACTAGCCCTGTTGATTTCACTGAGCAGAATTTAATCAGTAGATCAGTATTTTAGTTGCATTAAAGTTGAAAAGTCTTGTAAAGCTTATTTAATTTATTTTCTCCAGGTGTTGAATATCGGTAAATAACTTTTATGATAGAAGGGTTATAGAAGTAACCCGAGAGAACCTGCCGTTCGCCTTTTTTCCTTTTTGACGAGAAATTCCACTGTTGTGTTCATTTGTCCTGCTATGTTTATTTTTTGTAATTTGTTATTACTTGATAACCTGACGACGGCGTTAATCCACGTGGAAAAGTTGTGTTATGAACAAAAATTAAGAATATTATTCGTCAAAAAAAGGTCAGGTATGGTCTACGTTCATTTGAAGTTTTTAACTATTTATTTAATAAATTCCACTTGGACTTAAACCATCGTCCCTAGAGATTAGAAGCGATTGCAATTGAACCCTTGGAAACACGAAGTACTCCAGATAATTTAAATATTGGTTCCATAAAGTAACGCAAAATGATCAGTCTTCCCAAGAGAATGGTTTAAATTGTCAAATGAAACATAATAGGATATTCAACCGGAGTCATTCGAAATAATATATCACCCCAATTCTTACAATTTTGGAATTCTTTGAAGAAAGTGTAGAGTTTTGATAAGTCGTGGGCTCGTGTAGTGTTTGTACTGCGCTGCAATTTATACTTCTTCCTGTGACTTGTGCTCTCCAGGTCTCCGCGCAGCCACCTCCACTCTGATCTCGGTTGCTTCAACTCCACCGCCGACTCCCCAGGGACCGATTCGCAACCAACGAACGAGTCCACTCGAACGAATCTCGTTTCGGCGGTCGGTCGGTCGGTCGGTCG
>NNCF01126138.1:50712-64950 GCA_002313205.1 Laupala kohalensis
ATTTGCGTTAAATTACAAACATATTGACATTATATATGTATTATAACTCGCAGTTAACTTTTTCTCTTATCTAGGAACTTATGCAAAAAAAATTTGAATCCGCCTCTGCCTTAGGGCCCTTGATTTGGAATTGATGGAATACGTCCCTTGGTCGCTTCCGGAGAGTAAATTAGTTTATTGTTCTTCACGTGGTCATACGCAGTTTGTACTATTTTTTGACAATAAATTTATTATTATATACAATTTTCTTTCTAAGTTCTTCAGTAACTTTTGTGAGTGTTTTTTTCTCCCTTTAACCATTATTGATCTCGTTCGCTATAGATTTTATTGTATTAAGAAACGAGGACACTGATATTCTCATCGACTCCACTTCAACGAATCAGATTAACTTGATCGCTCGTTTACTTTTACATCGATGACCAAATCATTGAAAATCTACGAAGCACGAAAACAGAATGTTTAAGAGAAAATGTGTTTTAATGTTGTTCTTTATATATTGAGATTGAAAATAGCTAGTTTTATATCTCGTTACACATTCTATACTCAAATTCATGTCACATTGCCTCGGGAAATCTAAGTTTAAAGAAAATGTAAACGGAAATACACAGATTATTAGTTTATTGTATATTAGTTGCAGTAAATGATTTATTGACCTCAACGTGGTCATAGGCACTTTCTAACAGCTCTCTTGACAGTAAGTTGTTTACTTTATTATCGGTTTAACTGGCTTCATGTTGGTAGAGGGTTTGTGCTGAATGTAGCGAACCTTTTTACTTCGCTGCCATCGGTTAGAGTAACGATATGTGTACACCACGTTATGTTGGTAGGACACGCGAATTTCTGGAAACTTAAATCCATCACGAAACTCGGCCATTCGAGCAAAGTGTGGAACGAATATTACCTTGTGTTTTACCATGTATTTCTTTACAGCAAATGGTCGTGTTTGTTACTATTATTAATATTTATTCGGATATTAATTAAGTTCGTAGATGTTGATAATTTGTGTTACCTAGCCATATTCCAAAGTTGCATGAATTGGAGTATATTGTGTGTTGTTGCATCACCATTGGAATCCAGTGTGATTCCTTCTGTGCGCGCCGTGAGACCGTTCCATCAGACAGAACCTTCCTCGTACAGCCGNAATTGTTGATGCAAACATTGAACAAGATTTATATTATACATTGATACCAAAATAATATATTCTATTCGTTTAAGTATATAGCTTAAATAAATTTATTGCCAAAGAAGCAATTACAAACAGTGAATGACCACGTGGAGGAAAATACACTAATTTAGTCTCCGGAAGGAAGGAAGGGACGTATTCCATCAATTCCGATCAAAGGGATTTAACGTTTCAACACATTCCTAGGAAAAATAGTTCCGTACGTGATATAATATCAACAGAATACTAACAAATAATAATACAAAAAACTTATTTCACAAGTACCTGTTATTATGAATTATAGATTATTCGGAAAAATATTGTTTATAAATATATGTTGTTGCTCTTTTAAGTTTTATTTATTATTATTCTCAGTTTCACAGTGATTGCAAGCGGCGATCACATTATCGTATAAACCTGAGCTGCAGCGAACTGACTTGAGAGATCGCAACCCGGAAGTCGTTAGGGTAGTCGAAGAAACGAAACGAGACGGTGGCGAGCGCCATCTTTAGGCGTTCATAAGGAAATACGAAGACTCGGGCGCCCCAGGCAATGAGGTCTAGACACCATTGACAATTCGCCGACATCCTCTTTGCCAAATTGCACCTTGTGTATTTTGTAATTCGAACTTGTTTCATTACTAACACTGACTCCTCCGTCTCTAGGCAACACAATGGATCACTTGTTTGTAAACAACGCGTCGTTTTCTGCGATTCGTTGAAACTATTACTATATTCCGTACACCTCTCTTCTTTAACTGATCATTCCACCTCATTCACAATTTTTTCCGCACCACTAAGCTGTAAATTGTCTGTCCCTCCAACTTTATCCCTTCTCTTTTATTTCTTCATTAAAAGGCACAGACGTCTTTTATTCAAGCAGCTTTTTTTTTCATCGCCATCTAATTTTCCTCTGTTGGTTCAGGTTGTATGAACTGCGAGTATATTCTCTGCAACATTACTTAGTTCGCTCATAACTTAACATGTTGGAATTCCTCGATGAGTCGAGTGGGAAAAATAAAATCGTTTTTTTTTAATAACGATTAGAGTTTAAGTTCTCGGTGTGTATATCAAAGTGGCCAGAAATGACCTCGGTTACACATTTTGATTAGACCAACTTCAATAATGCAGGAATCACTGACATGCCACATTCCTTGCGAAGCAGACTACAAATAATAAATAAATTTAATATTTAGTCCACAGCTGAACTTTCATTTTTTATAGTTTTACCATCTGTTTCCGCGACTTTACTTAAGTCAGGTTTTAAATTTTTTTCGTAAACAATTGTCCTGGAATCCTCGTTCTAAAGTGTTAGTCACATACAAGTATCGAGTCAGTTCTGTAATTATCAAATGTTATTGTCGTATCTGAAAAATCAATCCTGACATATCGATGTTAGATGGAATTCATGTTTCTTATTTGATAGTCAAACCGGAAACCAGAATTTTTTACGGGGATTGCAGTAGAGGAAGTAACTTCTTGACCAAAACATTTTGATGCTCGCATTTACTTTTGTGTGATTCACCTTAAACTATTTTTAATTTGCCAAATTGTTCTCGTTAATTAGTTAAATATGTTAATACATAATATTTGATAGAAGAAAATCAATAAAATATTTATCAAATATCGGGAAGGGTGTGAACTCCTCCCCAACCCTCAGTTTAATGTTTGCTTGATTCAATGTCGCATCTCATTTAATTTTTAAATTAAATTTTTCCGTGTTTGGCTGCTCCTTCGTCACGAGTCTAACTGAAGCTACGCTTCGAAAGTGGCCTCTGAATTCAGTCCCGTCCCAGTCTCAGGTTGATGCGCTGCGTTTTGAGCCTCGTGAATGAATCTGAATTCGTCGACTTCTTTTTGTGTTGCTATCGTCGCGTACGTCATCATTGGCGTTTCTTTCATCAGCCGGGATTTTTCACGTGTCATTTACAAAGGTCGGCAAAGGCAACTTAGATGGAAGAGTGACCTACTTGTATTGAGGATCCTAATCGTAATCGTTGTATATTCAGTCATCTTACTTCGCTTCGAGAAATTCAACTTAAGAAGAAGAATCATCAAGGGAAACGCTATCTCTGTGTTTATTAGTTTATTGTACATTAGTTCGCAGTAAATTACTTTATTCTCCTCAACGTGGTCATTCGCACTTTGTAACAGCTGCTCTCTCGACAATAAGTTGTCTATTTATTTATTGTCAGTCTTACTGGGTTTATATTGGAATGGAACCTGTACTCAATGTAGCCAACGCTTTTACTTCGCCATCGTCCATAAGAGTAATGATAAGGGTATCTCGCGTTATGTTGGCAAGATATTCGAAATTGAATTCAAGACCATCTTCGGACACCAATTCAATTCACTTGCTCTTGTGGCGCCGTTCTGTTCTTTCTGCATCGAGCAAAGTGTGGAACGAATATTACCTTGAGTCTTTGTTTGTTGTATTATTTACTTGTATTTCTTTACAGCTTTTGTAACCACTATAAATATTGTATTTGGATATTACTTACATTCTTTGTGACCAAGCTTTTCCTATACCTTTTCTAGCAAGATGTAGCGGGACGCTTTAACCTCACTTTATCAGCTGATGAGAATGACATTGTGGGCCGCTGCCAGCACGCGAGAGAGTTTCAAGGATTTGTTTCGTAGAAGTTGGCAATTTGTTTAAGGCAGCCATTTTTTTAAATTTTAGACAAAGTATCGTGACTTTGAGTATAGTGTGTTTCTTTTTAGTCTCATAACAAACTATATTTTCAGTCTTTGTTTCATTTTTAGATTTGTTTTCGAGCTATGTAAGAACTATGTTATGATGATGATTGCGTGAACTAATTTTCTTAATATTTACGCGATTTAGGGATTTTAAAACTCGTTTGGTTCATGATCAGAGTTAACGTGCTTCTGCTTCAAACTCACCTCCGTAAGAAATTCAAAGTAACCGAAATATTCCATCAAAAAGACAAACAAAATAATTTTTTTTTATTCGAACATTTTTATACATTTTAATTTAAGTATTGTATTTCTTTAAAATATTGTTAATTCACAAAAGAATTATGTTGTTATAGGCAAATGACTTTAAATTGACACATGTACATCTATAGAGACTGATGCATCGAATGAAAATACATTGGAAATGGTCAACAACACACCCTGTCACGTGATATAAACATGTTTTGTTTTATGATAAACGGACTGTATTTGTTTTTCTCACCTGACGTCACAAATTAATAGAAGTGGGACGCACATCTTACGTCGCTTACAGCAGCTGTAGGAAATCCTAAAGAAACAAAACTCTTATTCTTTTCTCCAATTAAACAAACACTATTTTTTCACAAGAAAACTTATTTATACGCTCAGCACATTAAAGTACAGAAAACTAAAACTATTTTTAAATCGGGAAAAGAACATTTTTGTTACGGGTTGTAAAATTGAAAGTTAAATGAGATGACACTGTTCCTTGTTCATTGAATATTCAGTGTTACTTGATGATTAGCGCTTGAGGTCCTCTATAAAGTAGTACAAGCGAAGGTGGAATTCAATCACTATAATCCCTGAAATAGGCAAAACTGAGTAACATGAACTTTGTGTGATTTCATATACTTGCAATGTATTACACCATCCATCATAATTGCGTCTTATGGAGAAAACACTTAGTTACAAACTAAGACAAACTTTTAAACCACGGGAGTGATGGAAGTTCACTTTGATTTGTAGTAAATTTTCACATCACTTTTATCTCTGTCACCTTCGGACATTCGAGAAAGATGTATTTCACTTTTTCTGAGGTGAGATGAGGAATAAACCACGTAACAGTTCAGCTCGGTCGCCAGACGTTTACGAGCATTTAAAACAAGTTAAACGAGTTCTTGGATATTATTAGTACTTTATTATTAACTGTTAGATATAAATCAAATCATGTTTTATTGTTCGTTATTATTCACATTGTTGTGTTTTATAAAGAAAACAATGATACACCTCAGTGATTGTACTAACTTGGATGAAGGGCTGCTCCGACCACCGTCAGCGCTTCTTCGTCGCTCGTTGTTTCTTGCAGCCTACAGGTGTCGTCGTCCTCGTTGTTTCTCCGCGTCCATCTCCATCTCTCTCTCTCTCTCCGTCCCTCGTCCGCGTTGTGGAGCCGCGTGTGCGACCGAGAGCAGGTCGACGGCCGGACATCACTCGCCGCGAAACGCGACGCTTCGTTATATGGCGCTCCCTCTTCTCTCCGTTGCATCATCCCCCCGTGCAATTCGCGATCGCCACGCGGCGTAACAGACGGAACGGTGGGAGGGAGGGAGGAGGTCGAGTGCCGGTGATGGCTGAACTGTTGAAATAATACACTTTATAGTCAAAAAAGCAGTTACAAACTGCGTATGACCACGTGGAGCGCAATGAACTATTTTACTCTCCGGAAGCAAGCAAGGGACGTATTCCATCCATTCCGATCAAGGACCCTAAGGCAGAGGCAGATTTAACATACTCCTAACGATAAAAAAAAAGTTCGACACGTGTTATAGTATTTAAAACAACAAATATGACCAACAAATTTGTATTTAATAAAATAAAAGTCATTTCACAAGTACGTATAATTATCAAACTATAAATCATTCGGAAAGTATTGTTGATAATTCATAACTATTAAACAACACTAAATTCGCGAATAAATATTTCAATAGATGCCGCCCCTTGGTAAGAGCCTAGCCAGTCTTAATAAAATAAATCCGCCTCTACCCGAAGGAAAACCGGAGAAAAACCCGGGCCAGGATGGGGTTACAGAATGTAAGTACACAACCGTGCCAAGGTTGAGTACACATAAAACTAAATTTATATTAATAATACGACACAACACTAGCATGCATAGTTTATCAACAGAATCCCTAAAATAAAACATTTATTGTGTAAAAATTCTTTACGTGTAAGTAGGATAGAATGTTGGGTATTGGTCATTAAAATATCCGATCAATTGCACATGTTTCGACTTTTATTAAGTCTTCTTCCAGGTTCTAATTTAATACATCGTAGTGTTATCACTAAATAAGGAGAAAAATGTATTATGGCAGGTTTATTATATATTATGGGGGATGGATGAGGACATTTTTGTGTTTGCAGAAAGGCATGTTGTGTATATGATGACTTTCGGCCGGTTGAAAATGGCGACGAGCGTGGAATCGAACCCGGGACCTCTGCATTGATCGCACGGGTGTTAACCAGTACACCACTTGTTCACCTTCGACAACTGTGCACCATTTCCACCCAGACCTATCTCCATGAAGACAGAGACACATCAGGAGATAACTGAACTAGACGGCACAATGCTGTGTGCGCTTGAGTACCGGGTTCACAACGTAGTTATGTCTTGGTGTTGGTTGTGCAACGGAAGAAATATATGCATGTTGTATATACGTATCTACGTACAAAAAATTCTTCCCCACTTCCTCTTGAATTGTGGTTAACTCAGTTGTATATTTGGATTGGTCGAGTAGCTTACGCACCAACCTTGTTGTCAAGTTAATGTGTCGAGCAAAGGAACTGGGGCCGAATCGTCACTTTCATTCTTACATTCGGTCAACCACCGCTCAGAGTCGCTGTGAACAGTTCACCGTAAGGAAAAACCCGCTGCCACCAACGAAGGAAAGGATGAGAAGGAAGAGGAGGAGAAGATGAGGAAGAAACACATCTTCTCATCAGCTCAGACATTATCGCCCCGAGTCATTAAAATTCCGGTCGGCGGGCGGGGTCAGAAAAAAATTGGCGGCGGCCTCAGTGGGGCGCCCCGAGGTTCACGGATGGGGGGGGGGGGTTCGAAAACGGGGCATGCGATAACATTTGGAGATATGAAGCGAAAGCAAGAGTATATCTACTGTGCTCAGGAGGTGGACATCAATCAGGATATGGACTAAGCTTAACATGAAAGTACCCTCCATCTCTCCAAAGAAGAAACGATTTAGAAATGCAAGGATAGCTTCTATCAGCTTGAATCCGCCTCTGCCTTAGGACCCTTGATTGGAATTGATGGGATGGTCCCTTGCTTGCTTCCGGAGAGTAAATTAGTTTATTGTCCTCCACGTGGTCATACGCAATTTGTACTGTTTTTTCACAATAAATTTATTATTATCACGAATTGCACCCAATTATGTTCAATGTGTTTCGGTAGTGACATACTGCGGATCTCTCTCTAGATGGCTCTTTTTAGATACATTTTAACGTTGTATATATGCTATTTTTGTGGGAGATTTTAATTATTGGAAATTATATTAATAACACCACTTTGGATACTCGCTCTGAAGATGAAAAGCAATAAATGCCCCGAAACGATAGCTAGTGCCAATGTTTGTTTTACTCTGCCAACTCGTGATATAACCTACCGTCGCACACCAACTATGGCTGATAACCTGCAACTTAGTGATGTAGAAAACGAACTCCAAGATGATAATGGAAGAACCTTAGAATTGATGGATTGATTTATTTTTGTTTAAGTGTGTTACATTTAATAACTAATAAAACAAGGTGGGAGGAGGTCTCGAAAATTGAAAAAATAAAAGGAATTTGTTTATTAATTTCCAAGTTTTAACATAATAAAACACTCTGCTAATTGTGTTTCTCAGTCTCTTAGTGCTTGCATACAGTATCTCGTAAAACCGCCGTCTCTTCAAAGAACAGTGAACTGCGTCATTAGATGATGCAAAATCTTCCAAGACCTGATGTGAATCAATAACTCTCTACATCGACCTCTCGCCGAAAGAATACAATTCTGTTGAATTCTGTAAATAAAAGTTGTGGTGTAACTATTTACAGCTGTGACAATGATTCAGTGTCTATTCCACTTGTGTCGTTACATCGTCGCGTCGTTTCATTCAATGCATTAAAGAAAAGTGATTTATTGTTCTTACGTAATTTAGTGATTTGCATTAATTGTATTTGCGATTCCTTGCAGTTGCATCTTGTGAGTTGGTAGAAGCTATGTACGCTATGATAAAATTTTAGTAAAGAACTAAAATGACTTAACGAAAGGTCTATTCCTTGCTTACATTGAAACCTTTCTCTCACCAGTTGCGTAAATATGTCAATACACTGAGAAAAAACGGGTCGGTGTGTGAGATTTTATTTTAGAGCAAGGGAAGGATTTCTCCAAATATATGTGACATCCCATCCTTATAGTATCCGAACATAGAGATTGGGGTAGTAACAATAGCGGATCTAAACCGTAATCAAGGGAAGGCTAAATTTTGTAAAAATTATTATAATAATTATTATAAATAATACTGTAAATATTGTAACGATTTAGTATTTTAATATAATAGATCAATTAATCATCAAATAGATATAAACAATTCATTAAATAGTGACAAAATGTATTGATTGTTTAAAATGGCAAATATATATTAAAATAGAACTACAATAATAATTGAAATAAACTACAAAATAATTAGAATTTAAATAATAAAATAACAGAAGAAATATATGCAGTTTTTATCCATATTGTTTTCTCAGTGTAGAGTCTCTAAACATGAAAACAGACGTCATTGAAAATATTTCCAAAGAACACAAGCGATTTATATTCCATCGCAGAGTTCGTCTTTTCTAAATACGTGACTTGTCAATACGACGCAGCGGTCACACTTTGGACTAGAGAACAAGGAAGACGCAATGTGCGGCTCACATCAAAACATCGTAGCGTCTAGTTTCATTTCCCGAGATGCTGATAGTGTCGTAACGAGATCGGGAGTGGAAATTGCGTATTCGGTCAGTTTACGGAAGTCGAGTTTTCATAATGCGAAATTTCAGTTCATTTTCCACCTTATTCGGAAGTAATGAATGGCGACGAAAGTCAAAACTATAATATATTAAAATTTGGATCACGTTCTACGTAGTGGATATAGTTAAGCAAGTAACCTCAATTTTTTTATTCTTTTGACCGAGAGTGGCTACCCTAAAAAGAGGCCGTTTTGGTGGAAACAGCGTTTTATGGGCTGATTTTGTCATCATTTATGTATTTAGAGTCATTTTATATTTTGGGAAACATTCAGCTTGAGATACCTATTATTTCCCCATTTTCTACTTCCGAACTACCCTTACAAAGTGACCAACTGCAATTTTCCACAAATTTTCCGACATAACAAAATCTCGTCGAGTAAAATTTGTTTAAGAAATACTTCAGTGTTTGGACACAAAATATTTTAAATTATTTCGTTACAGTTTTAGTGCTTCGTGTCTTTTTATGTCATATAATGCAGTAAAAACTGTACTGTAGATTTTGTAATACATGCAAAATATTTTATTGTACGACTAAAGGAACCCTAGCGAAATGGATGTGCATTTACGATTAAAAATATTTATGTGATCAATCTCTGTAGTATTTCTCAGGTTTAATGAACTTTTACTCACATTTCCATCCATCCTTATTATTTAAGTCGTTAGTGACTGAATTTTCGTGTATTTCGAAAATCGACGCTTCCTTCCACAAAAACTTCCCATGCAATTCCCTCCCCCATAGTTAAAATCTTGTTTAATTTTTACATGATAACATAAATAAAAATGTTTCGTAAAATCAGAGACGCTCTTGGACTGTACTTGTGTATTATGCAATAAGAGGTGATGTTATCATGTATGGTGAGGGAGTTGAATTGACCCGATTCTTCTGCGCATGGCCCAGTGCTCAAGCACACAGGCTGTGGATGTATGTCCAACGGTGCAGGTCACTGTCACGTGGCCTGCTGTCACGTGGTCTGTGGATGGGGTGAGGGCTGTTGGTAAACACGCGTCTGTTGGCCTCCACGACGGTTGGCCGCGGCGCTGGCTAGCGGAAGTCCGCCACTACTAGTAGGGAAGACCAGCGCCGCACACTGGTAGTGGAGGTGTCCAAAAAGAAATTGGGAATTGTTTGACCTTAGATAGAAAAAAACTGTTTGCTACGACATAATATCAGATTGTCAAAGTTCTTCGAATCATATTGGAGGAATAGAAAATAAATTTATATTAAGTGTTCATTGAGTTGTACAAGATCCACATCTTGGACAAGGGACACATAACAATCTCCTAGATTTTTTGTTACCAATTTAATAAATATGCTTTATTAAATAATTATAGGCAAAGGCAATTGAAAGACGCAGATGTTCCCCGTCTGCGTAAACGGACACGAAGTATTTTGTAAGTTAGAAATTGAAAGATCTTAATCTCTACGGATATGAAACATTAATTTTAAAATATTAAGGTTTGAATTGAATTATTTTGTCATTACCCTAGTAGAACAGTTTTTTATGATAATTTTTGCGTTATTGTATGGACGTGAATTGCCTGGCTTCTCTAAAGTTCTCAGATTTTTATAGATTGTTGAAAACGTGACCTTATTTTGTGATACGAGCAAAATATTCCCAGAAGTATTTATGCTACTTCAGCAATTGACTGCTATCTATAATTTATTGATGACATTTCTCTTCTTGGTAGCGACAGATCAAAATCACATTACTCGCATTTGTGAGTAATTATTCACTACTTTATTTTGTTCGAAAATTACGTAAAACTATTATTGTATTTTTTATGCGTCTTCGGTTCGTGTTCGAAGATCTCTTTACGATTACACCCACTGCTATTGCCTCCTCGTATTTCCCTAAAATTAAATTTCTTTCCAACAAATTCTATTTCCTAAAATCAGCTTCTCACTCTTGTTTTATTTCAGTTCGCCTTCCGCCTTCGTTCATTTATCCAAACAAAAGTAAATCAAATAGTGTTCATTGTTGTTTTCTCATTATGTCTGCAGAAACAGACACACAGATCTTGTTTCATATATTTAGAAATATCTCGTAAATGAGCGAATTGAGTCACTGATGCGTGAATAGACGTCCTTTGACCACTTATTTACACAACACTCCTCTCCACTGTTCTTAACCTAAACATTGATAACACACAATACCCTCCGGAAGGCCTTGCCCTTGCCATTTCACAACTCCGCGATTGTTGATATTCTGTGTCTTCCTCTTGATGTAACAGATCGAAGGGCCTCCGTGTGTTTATCTTTAAGTTGAACCACTTCGCGTGGCGTGAGTCTAAAAGATTAAAAATTGTTGTATTCTGACCATGTTGATAACACAAAAATGGCTTAATATTATTAGAAATAAACATCTACGCAACCAATTTTGTCGGTGAAGGTTGTGACATCAAACAACGTAAGCGGTGTTATCCTGCCTCACTCACTGATGCATTCGTCAGCGCAAAACGAAATCTATTACATACAAGATCTTGAAATGTTGACAGGATTTTGCTTTTTATTTTATATACGATCACTAAGAAAGGATTTTACGGAATTCCGATTTTTTAAGGGGAAACTGAAGAGTCAGATGAGATTTTCCGATTATTGTTAACAAAATAATTAATTTAAATATATAAAAACGGGTTTTTGGTTTTTTTCAATATTTAAAATTCACTGGTGCTGACTTCATTAGGATTAGAATAAGGCTGAGCCTTGAATTTATAAAAATATTGTTCTCTTGTAACAGGAAAGAAATCTCGAAATTATTCAAGACTTTTTTCATTGATGTACATTATACATCTATCTTATTAGTTAATAAAGAATTGGTCCGATTAATTTTACAGTACGTGATATTGTTTCGTTTTTTCCCCTTAGTTTCGAGAACATCGGATTGCTTTGAAAGAAAAGAAACTGTTCCATCTCACAGTCGTTACAGCATACTATCAGCCTCTACCACCTCAATCTGTATCTTAATCGGTTAACACACTGCGACTACCGTGTTTGAATACTAGTAAGACATAAATTCTGCAAAGAAGGCTATTTGCGGAAACTACCAACGGTATTATAACACAGTGGTATTAGACTGTTCTATCTTGACTCAAAGTTGCTATCTTTCGACAATTATTTTGTTAAAATCTTTAACCGATCATCTTTACCTTATTTACGAAGTTGACCTTAGCTAATGTCCCCTTAGCAACTATCAGCTCTTTCCAAATGCATCTCACTGATAAAGTAAAGTAAATGGAAGTTTGGAATATGTGAGTGTGTGGCAAATTGTACATTGACCGACCATATGGTATTCTGGTTATCGTTTAGCGGAGAGTTTAGCTGAGATCAAAACTTGAGAGAATTAAATATAAATTCGTTAGCACTTTGTTGACGTAACTATTTTTTATTTTTATCTAGGAGTGTGCTGAAATTTTTTGAATCCTCCTCTGCCTTAGGGCCCTTGATCGGAATTGATGGGATGGTCCCTCGCTTACTTCCGGAGATTAAATTAGTTTATTGTCCTCAAGTGGTCATACGCACTTTGTAGCTGCTTTTTCTACAATAAGTTTATTCGTTGTATCTTTTCCCATGGTCAGTCTCCCTTATCCGCCGCCGCCGCCTCCACTCTCCGAGAGCCAATGAGCGAGAGGCTTCGTTGCCTGACGCAACACGCGCCGTCGTATGAAACGTTGAAGTGAAGGCGCAGAACTCGCACTTGTTGCTGATCTTCGACGTCGTGCAGTTCGTTGGATGGTAGCTTGGTTGGTTGCTTGCTTGTTCGTTCCATTTTCGCGGTTTCCAATATAAACCAACCTCCGCCTTCTGTTTTATCTCTCCGACGGCGTTTTATTTTCCTCCGATAGTGTTTCGGTTATTTCTTTTTTTCTTCTTCTTCCTTCGTGAAATCCGCTTGGCGTGAATTGTGAACCCCGCGCCTCCTCCTCCCGCCGCGATGTGGTGTCGATCGACGTGTGTCAGCGGCAGGTCGACGTGCGGAGGAAGTTGCAGCGGCGGCGGCGGCGGCGCCGCGATGAAGATCGGCAGCCGGCGATGGCGCGATGGCTCTTTATTCCTCTTCCTGTTGCTAGTGACCTTGGTGGTGATGGCCGCTGCAGGGCTGGCGGAAGCCGGCACTGCCACGGAGTCGTCGGCTGCGGCTCAGGGTGAGAGAATCAATGTTGCCTTTGGACAGCGAGAGTGGAGTTTTTTTTCATTTCCCCTTCAATACTTTGTGGATACCTTGATAAGAATGTATTATGTAAAAACAATCATTGTTGATCATATTTTCGGTTTTCTTCTTGCACAAATAAGGATGTCTCGCGTTTAGGCCAAGTAAAACATTTTTCTGTTATGACAACGTTATGTCAGACTAAGTATTGCTTTTGCTGGTTGGAAGGATGTGTGTAGATGTGAAGAAATGTAGTGTTTTGGAGGAGGACGTGTGGAGCGTTGGTAATGGGATGATACGAACAGAGGAATCGTGTTCTAGAATTGTCCGCCCTCGAGAAGATATAAAATACATCGAAACAAAAAAATTGTTTTAGTTGGTTTCAACGCAAAAGTATCCTTATTTGCGCAAAACGATCGTTATTAATTTTTGATTAGTTGCGAGCTTTGAAAATTAGTTAAGTAATTTACACTAACGTTCGTAAACTTTCTCCCTGCGCGATACAGCATTTCTATTAGCAGTCGTGCTAAATTGTATCGTACTTGACGTAAAAAATTATGCGCGGCAGGATCGATGGAATTATGGCATAAAGTGGACTAACAATCTTTAAGAGGAGTTAAATTCTCTGTTAAACTGAGAGCGTCCCTATCGGTGAAGGAGCGCAACCGTGTGGGTATTTACCTCGCAAAAATTACTACGTTCGCGTGTCTTTTTCTGCCCATCAGCTCTCAGATGTTTACCAGTTTTCTTAAGGAAGTCGCAACAATACAAATTTCACATAACACAGTTTCGGGGGGAGACTCGTACGTTGGACGATATATCATCGAGTTATTAAAAATTGAATGATATCTAAATATATTTTTGTGTTTTTATTTATGTTTAATATCGTGTTCAATTGTTCTATTGTTATGTTTCTTTGTTATAATTTGAATCACGTGACGACGACTTAAAACAAACGGAAACGTGAGTTTTTATCTCAAAATCCATAAAGCGGAGTAAATCTTGCGTTATTTACTTTCTCCAAGCTTCTTCATAAAGAACGATTTTGCGGAAATATTCTCTTAGAAATGTAATATTCTCGTATTCTGTGTTTTCGCTCACAATGTTTCAGGCTGTGATCATCTGGACTCATGAATAGCTTCGTAACTGTCAGTCAATTTTTTTTTTTTTTGTTATCGTCTCAACG
>NNCF01126138.1:83490-94340 GCA_002313205.1 Laupala kohalensis
CCGGTCGGGAATTAAACCTGGAGTGACTCTGTGACGAGCAAGCATGCTAGCCCTGAGCCACCAGAAGGGTAATATGAATGAAATGCCTGTGATTGAGGAGTGATCAAAGCCTTGCCCTGTGAAAGATTTTTAATTTGATTTTATCATTATGTGACATATTATATAGCAACAAATGCTTATTTTTCCTTTTTCTGTTTTGTTTCAGTGAAACGCGAATGCTCGTCTTCCGAGTTTCGGTGCAAGAACGGCCGATGTATTCCTGGCCATTGGCAATGCGACAACGAAAAAGACTGCAGCGACTCCAGCGATGAAGATCCGAAGACATGTCGTAAGTATCATCGTCTCTTGATCTTCGTGACCACGAAATATCGCAACATTCAAGATTATTTCGGTGAAAACGGTGGAGATGGTGAAGAGTTGTGGAAAGGCGTTTGGTGTAGTTTGTTTAACTAACTTCCGAGTACCTACTCGTGGAGGAGTGTTTGCAACGCCAACAGCCTTTAGGTGGAAGTTGCCACGGACCGGGACTCGAACCCGGGACCTCGTGCTCTGGTAAAATATGCATCCGACGCGTGGGGATGCGAAAACCGGGCTAAAGAGCCACCAGCATTGGAGCCGCCTGTGGTCACTTATCCCCTGAAGCGGGATGTGACCCAGGGTCAGGTGACGGAGGTTGCGTACGGACTCGGGAGTCGAGGCGGGTGGTGCAGTGGATAGCACACCTGCGGCAATAGTAGGAGGTCCCGTGTTCGAGTCCCGCTCCGTCGCCATTTTCACCTGACCGAAAGTTATCGCATATCTTCTCCGCGTGTAGAGAGGAAGACGCGGAATAAATAGAAGCATAAGATTACGAAACATTCTACTCGTCACAATTATTCATACTTTTGATGTTTTAACTATTTGCATTTTTTGTTCATCTCCGGTGTGAGAATTATTTCCTTTTGAAATTAAAAGAAAATTAATATATTTCTACGTTTAGAATTTTTATGAAAGTTATTTTTGTTAAATTTGAATCAAACATTACCTTATTATTCTTTTTTGTCATAGAATGCACCTTTCTCCTAATAAATTAACAGTTACTAAGAGACTGTATCTATTCACACAAATACCAATAGTTAAATTGTTCCATTTATTTTGCAATATAAACACGTTTAAATAATCTGAATTCAAAGGTTGATTTTTATTCTGTGTATGGATTTTTTTGTCTGTTTATTTCCATCCTTGTCCATTATAACCGTTTTGTAAACCTTATCGATATTCATTTGGAAATGATTGAATAAGAACGAAAACCTCAAATATCTTGTAGAGAAAGATTTCGTTGGGTGGTTTTCACTTCGCTAACTAACGTCATCTCCGAATTGAATGAAGTGGGAGGATAATGCGTTTCATTTGTTTGTAATGGACGCACTGTGAGGCTGCTGCTGTTCTTATCGTATGTCTTCGCTTTGTTTTCGTCTTTTCTTGGAAAATAACATATTTCTATTTTTGTAATTCGTGCCAATATCTCTGCGATATTCAAACGTCCCCTAGATTTTTCTTTCCTGTTTCTGTGTAACCGTGCGGGGAGCGAAAGCACACAAACGATGCGTCGCACTGTAGAGCATTACGAGAAGTGTCTACGAAATGTCTTTTCTATGTTTTATTAAATACAATATTTGTTGTATTAAATACTATAACACGTGTCGAACTATTTTTTTTATCGTTAGGAGTATGTTGAAATGTTAAATTTCTGCCATAGGGCCCTTGATCGGAATCGATGCAATACGTCCCTTGCTTACTTCCGGAGAGCAAATTAGTTTATTGTCCTCCACGTGGTCATACGCAGTTTGTAAATTCTATTTTGACAATAAAGTTTATTTATTTATTACGATTTCCTATTATTTCATCTTAGACTTTTTCCTTTCCGAGAAAACGGAATTAAAAATTACATAAAGAAAAGAAGTTACTTCACTCACTCATTTGGCAAGTCGTGACGAATGGTAAATAATAAACAATGTTCGTGGTAATTGTACGTAAGTTATTTTCATAACAGGCGTATACTATTCATAATGACAAATTCGGAACCAAGTGAAACTTGCGTACAACTAGAAGATAGGGGGAAAGTCGTATCCGCGATAATTTTGCTACATAAAAGTGAATATTTGTATGTTCATATAGAACTACTTTGCATGGGCGGATCCAGCAAGTGATCTTGGGGGGGGGGGGGGGGCAGCGAAACTTTGTCTACTTCTCCCCATCCCTGATGGTTTCGTCTTCCGAGGAATCACCCGTTTTGTTAATAGTGGAAATAAAATACATTAGTGGCAGCGGAAGTATTTATTTTGTTTTCAGTCGTGTACTTGCATTTGAATGTGGTTCTTTTGAAGTGCACTTCTGTATACAATAACATTGCGCTGCATATAAAAATCCTTTACCATACGGGACGCAATGCAATGGAAAGGATAAGTAATGACAAGTAATGTAAATCGCGGTGACGTTTACTAAGAAACAAAGTTCTAGATCAAATGAAAGAAATATTAAGGACTTGGTTGACACGCTTCCTTATGTGTCTTGCAAAGTCGAGGGTGGGGTGCAATCGCCCCGTAGCCCCCATCTCTTTGGATCCGCCTCTGCCACTTAGCTGAGTGGAAAACTTCACTTCGTTACCTTTACCCATATACGAGATGTTTGAGGCAAATGTTCTTATGGGAATAACCTTCTCGGTCCTTCCCATTCCTGAGAGGGTGTGCGCAAGAGCACTTACCGTGGGGGGGCTGCCCACAGAGGCCCGTCACTGCTCGGAAGGCCAGTTCGAGTGCCGTCCCGGCGAGTGCGTGGCCAGCTCGTGGAAGTGCGACGGCCAGCCGGATTGCTCCAATGGCGCCGATGAGCGTACCTGCAGTAAGTGCCCTCCTGGGCGGAAGGGACACGCGTCGGCGGAGGGAGGGAGGAAGTGCCTTAAACGACACACGCCACGATCACGCGGACGAAACAATCTTATTTTACAGGTTTATTGACATTTTTAAGATATTAACAATAATTAGGATATCTTTTTGCGTTTATGCCGCTTAAGGCGTAGTTAGAATTAAATCACGAAAATATAAAGCGGCAAAAATAATCGCAAATTAATGGAGTTCTTCGTCCAACTTTTCCTTACCCCTTGGTTACAACTTGAAGTAAACCTACCTCACCGGCCATTTACACGAAATAATTGCAATTATAATTGATGCTGAAATATATTGCGTCTTATGGAGGAACCAGTTGTTGTTTTTTAATGACCAACTTTTAAGTTACGGAAGTGATGCTACAAATCAAAGTTAACTTCCAAGTTTTCCACCAATTTTATCTTTATGCCACCGGACATTCATTTTTTCCGAAGTGAGTTGAATTACGAACCCGTTGCGCTCCGCCGTCATACTTTTACAAGCTCTTGTGCATTTCAAACGAGTGAATCGAGTTCTTGGATATAGTTTATTCTGTGCTCTTAACTCATGGATAGAAATTAAATCGTGTATCTTCGTCATAATAATGCTTGTCTTACCTTAATAATCCTTCTGTTCACAACATTTGCCCTGATGAAGGCGAAATATAGGCGGACAAGACATTAGCATGTGGTTAATCGGAGAAGTGTGATCTAAAGGCAAAAAAGTTCCTAATTATTGTTAAAAATACAATTCGAGTAAGTTGGGTTTGTACGTGAGTATAACGTCCGTTCTTTGCGGCTTTGTCGTTGCCTCCTCGCTCTCCCGTCTGCGGGTCCCGAAACCTCTACCATTCGAGTAAGCTAACAGTCCCTCCTCTTGCAGAGCAAAAGGTGTGCAGTCCGGAGGAGTTCACATGCCGAGCGCTGCCTGGAGAGTGCGTGCCGCTCACTTGGATGTGCGATGACAACCCCGACTGCTCGGACGGCTCCGACGAGAAAGCGTGCAGTAAGCCTATCTTGGGTGCAGGTTTCCTTGCCAAGCGATTCTTCCTCCAACTTTTCTTTACCCCTTGGTTACAATTTAGTGTAAACAAGATGAGCACGTTTACATACAACTATGAAGACGAAGTCTTTATTAGGTTGTGAGATATAGCGAAAATTTAATTAAAAAAACACTTTTACACCCCTTTAAAATCAAAACTTCGAAGAATTTGTTTTAGCGAGCCTCAAAAATAAGAAAGCAACGCTGTCTCAAAATATCAAACACCTTTATCTAACAGTTTATATCTTCTTTTTTTTTCTCTGTGATGACGAATGAGTCAATTCTTCAAGTCTTAGGAATCGTTGTTATCCTCTGAACGTCGTCGTCTATATTTTGACTTATTCGATGACAACTACTGATGCTGAGTTCGTAGCGTCAAACACTTAACTCCGAAGTTGTTGTTTTTTTACCCAAAAGTTGTACATTTTGTTTCGAACTAGTATTGTTCATTTTTGTAAAATCAAAATTATTAAATTGCTCAATTAACTTCAAATAAGTGTTTTAGTGATCGCCAGGAGGATTATTTTGTTGACGTTTTAGAAGAAATAAAAAATGATGGGCTAATTTTTAAATTTAATGTCTGTGCGGTCTTATCACAATATTTTTCCTGAGTTATTAGGATCTTAGATTATGAATGTTTATAAAAAATAACTCATCAAAATGCCATGTGGGCCAACAAGTGACTAGTCGGGTCATGTCAGTGTTCATGGCAAAAGTGTTCTGTGATGGTGATAAATAATTACTAATCTCTTTCACTGTTTATTTGATACGAATTATCGTTAAGCAATTAACTCCATTCGTGCTTTCTTTTTAGTTTCAATACATTCTTATATGAATTTTTATTCCCACTGTTCTTCTAGCTCTATTGAGAATCGCTTGGTTTAAAGACTCATTTGGCCGCTTGAAGTTGCATCTTATGTTGTTGGCATTTTCATTATGAAATGTTAAAAAATAGTCAGTTCTTCACAGAATAAAATCAAATCTATTGTCTATTGTTTTGGAAATGTAGGTACTTGTGATAATGTATTAAAATTGTACTGTTAACCTTATATGCTATCAAAAATTTAGTGAAAATCTTTTTCGGCCCAGTTTGAAGAAATCGTAAATATTGTGGCTTGGAAGCTTCTTCGGCCAAATCCGTTCTTTACGCTTTGGATCATTGTTGGTTTCTGCATGTTGGTATTGCACCTTTCCTTGTTTAAGTGCATGAGCCTGATGTGTGTATTCGTTCCTTGATAAATGTATTTTCCTCATTTCCTGTACATTCAGTGCTGCATGTATCTGTCTTCTAATAGATTTAGCTATGACTTATTCAGTTTCCTTTCAAATTTTAAAACAAAATCCATTACATACGTGTACAGAATACGTTTAACTCAATGTGCCTTCATTCCTTCATAAGAAACCAGCATGAAATAAACAATATTGATTTTAGTCATTTCGTAGGACTTCGTCTATTTTTACAAGCCTTTACTTGTATAGAAGGGCATAATCTCAAATTTCGTTAATATTTACTGCCGTATTTTTTATTTTCTCGAGTAAGTATCCTTCGCATATGACGTACGCGATCTCGTGTATTTCTTTTTTTGTTAAACAATTTTCCCTCAGAATATGTGTGAGAGGGAAATTATAACCCATTTTAAAGCGAAACTTCCCAATTTACTTGGAAATATTTTGAAATATAATATTTTGGAATATTTTTACTTTTATCCGTTTGGAATAAGTATTTTGATTTGAAACAAGTGAAGTGACAAACGCGAACATGTCTGTTTATCGATCTCATTGGTTACTTTCCAACCTTTAAGATTTTGTGATAGTGTGTTCCAGAACTTAACGTAAAAAATCGGGGAAGGGGGGAGGGGAGGTAGAACACATTAATAGGAACACAAAATCGTTAAAGTACCCATGTCCGCAAATGGAGATTTATTGAGACAAAGACAGAGTAAGATCACAAGTCAAAAATGAGTGTAAAGCGCGTTATTACAGGAAATGAAGAAGTGACATAATATAAGTATTCTGCGTTCAACGACTACATATAACGACAATGTTTAAATTTTGACCCATTTGCGAGAATACAGGTAGAAAATACTCGCCAATCCGTATGACGTTAGTGCCAGTCCTGTATCGCTCTTAATGGACACTTTGATATGTTGTTGGTGGTGTTCAACTTTTAACAACCATATCACTTCCTTAATTCCCCTAATAAAGCACTTTACACAACTTTTTCTCTGCTATTCTTACTGTCTTTTTGTCATTATCTCTCCTTCGGTAAAAATTTCCGGACATGTGTACTTTAATGAGTTTTTGTTCGTATTAATGTGCTCTACCATCCCTCCAATTTTTTACGTGGAGTTCTGGGACACTCTGAATACAACAATAAAGGAATTTTTTTTTGAAATCTATCGGTATCAACATCGTAAAATATTGTCTAAATGTTCATTTTCCTTGTGTATTATTTCTCATTCACTATTTTGCCTGTTTTTGTTCCGAGATAAGTTGCATGAATATTTTGCCCAAGAAATGATTGCACTTCATCTCAAGAGTAATATGCTCTTTACTATTATTCTGTCTGAGTACATTAAATCTACTCCCATGTCCGTTTCGAAAGACGTGACTTGAGCTGCGCGTATTTTTCCTCACTCAACGTCCTGCGTCGTGTACATTTTGTTTCTGGGAATTCTGAAACACATTAATTTGTAACAATGAAAATGAAACTAGCGATAGTCTTTTCGATAGTGGCAGAACAAAGTAATTTTTTCTGGAAAGTAAATCTAGATCGAGCGTAAGACATGTAGAAAAACGTGTTTCTTTTATGATTTTTTCGAGTTTTCCTAAACAATAGAAACAACTCGTCATATTTCTGTTTTTAGTTCCTCGACTGTTTGTAAGTATTCGTCGGAATATAACTCTCCCATGCAGACAACGTGGTGTAAACCATGACGAAATATATTAGCACTGCACGAGCACTCGGTCTTCCTAATCGCTTTCACGGTCGCTAGGGGGCCGTTATTTCCTGCCGTTTCCCTTTGGGTTCTTCGTTTTTTGTTTTTTTTCTTTCCCCCCCCCCTCCCTATTCCCCTCTTTTCCCCTTCGCTCGTAGGACGTGGTGGCATGGCGTCCGAAGCGAAGCGAAGCGGTGCTCTAGATAATATATCGCTCAACTGCGGAGGCGCCATGCTTGAAATAATGTTCAGAATTAAAAACGGCTCTCTGATAACCCCATGTCGTCCCTCTCTGGCGTGTTCGGGTGGCAGGAGATAGCGCGAAGTCCATTGACAGTGGAATGGGGATGGAAAGGGGAAACGCTCGTTGGAATGGGGATGGCTCGTTCCCTAGTCGCGCCGTGTCCTACTCGTCTCTTGATCTAGGATCACGTTGAATTGCGAATAGTGAAGATAGAGGATATGTTTTAGAATCGTAAATTACGCAATTACGTCACAATCAGTCGTACAAGGTTTTTTCTTCCTCTTGATATCTAAATATTTCTTTTCTTGAGGCACATGTTAGATCAGAGAGTGAAATTGGACAGAATAGAAATCTGTCGAAAAACAGACGTCGTAAGTATGTTTTATCATTTATTTCTTTATTTAATTATTTTTATAAATTACCGGAAAGATTATATTCAAATTGAAATTTGTCAAAGGCTCCGATTCTTAAACAAAATACTATCTAAGACAGTTTCCATGAAGTAAAGATATTCAGATATTAAGATATTTTTGAACTTCTAGTATTGTACTCGAAAAGACATAGAATAGGACTTATTTGTAATGGGGGATAAAAAAAGATATTCCTCCCAAAGTCAAAACATAAATGAGTGTTCAAATATGCTTTTGGTTATGTTTGTATCCTACATTTGAAAATTGTATTTTATGAACTAAAATTGTTAAAAATCCATGTTTCCCCCCTATCTCTGACAAAGTGAGTGAGTGGAAAAATGGGAACAAATTTTTGTTTCTTTATGCATGTATACCAGATAATTAAGACTAATTCATATACCTTTAACATACTGTCAAACTGGTATACTAATATAATAACAAGTTTGGGAGAAAAAGGCATTTATCTGATCCTGACACCCAGGTAAGATATTTTATTACTTAAAGTTGTTATTTGTCTAGAGTTAGTTCTTTCTCTTGGTAAATTATTTTTTATATGAATATATCTTGTATCTTAGTGAACAAGTGATTCATTTTATGACTGTAGCTGCTAAACCAATATCATAGAATTGAAAATTTTTACTGCAATTAGAAACACAATTTCCAATTGAAATGGTTTTCATATTGCAACCTTAGAAGATGAGCACATTTTTGTAACTATTTCCTGGAATAATTTTTTTATTTCTGGGAATTAAATCAGATGCTAATTTGAATTTTGGTATTCAAATTGATTTTGTTTAAATATTTTATATTAGTATTCTATGACAATACAAATCAAGACCTTTAAAAGGAACCCAAGAAAATACCTTTGTTCAAAAGTTGATGGAAGTTTCTTTATCTTCATTAATATTTCTGATAATTATCTCTTATTCTGAAATTTTATCGTAAAATGAATGATTTGTCCTCTGTTCTGAGATGTTCATAAATATTATTTAATTGCTATCTTTTCTCCCTAGAATTATGCCTCGACGCTTTTGCTCGTCTGTTTGCTGCCTCTGTATATTGAGAGTTTAATGTGTTACTTTATCTTTGTTTGTGATCATGTGCATGCATACATCTATGTTAATTAAAAAAGGTTCATTTAAGTAAAATTATTGATAACTTTCATTCTAAGTTTTCAGTATAAAATCTACATGTATTAGAAATTGATTTTTCTTTAATGATATCTTGATCTTATTTAAATGAACAAGAAAATTTATATTTCATTGTCTTGTTATTATACTTGTAAATTGGGAAATTTTTATTCCAAACTTTGAAATTTCTTAAATTTTTCTTTCTTTCTTATGAAATATTTATTACTTTTCCTTATGTAGTGTTTTTACAATGCTTGTCTTTTTCTTCAATATTTTTCTACTGGAAAAAGATTGAGCATGATGTTTTTTATGTTATGTATGCAAAAATTTCAAAGTAGATTGATATTAAATATTAAGATTTTTCATGTAATTAAAATTTCAACAGTAAAAATTGATCAACAATAATTGATTTGAATAGTTAACATAATATCTCTTATTAAATCAAGTGAAAAATTGAAATCGTTTTGGAGAAGATATTGTTTCAAATTCTTTGACCTTCATTATAATTTGTATAAATTTTTGTTCAAAATAAGCTCACTTGACAAAATATTAGTTACTCCCAGGTGCCTAATATTTTGCTATTACCATATAACACCACCTGTCACCTAGGTAACACAATGTAACAAAAATTTGCCTAGCTTTTTTATTGTGATTTTCATTTTTGGTGCAAAAAAAAAATGGAACACCAACATTTGCTTTCATAACCAGGGAAAGTATTCTTTGGGTTTTTTTGTTGTTATTTTTAACATATGAGCAGAAATTCAATTATTAAGAAGGTTCTTTACCCATAGATTTGAAATTTGCCATTAGA
The DNA here is from genome assembly GCA_002313205.1 of Laupala kohalensis. Taxonomy (NCBI): domain Eukaryota; kingdom Metazoa; phylum Arthropoda; class Insecta; order Orthoptera; family Trigonidiidae; genus Laupala; species Laupala kohalensis. The sequence goes on from NNCF01126138.1 coordinate 92,969, forward strand.
TTTGAACCATTAGATTTCAAATATAAAGTTAAATTACACAAAAAAGTTACTTTAGAGCGAGAAAATTTTACTCACTATTTTTGAGACAAAAATTGAAAACAAAAAGTTTAACAATATGATTTTATCTCTAAGATTCATACAAAAAATACAATTATTTTTGCATCAATTTTCCCCTCTGGCATGAACTGCCTGTGCTCTTGTTAGAGGGTGAGTAATATTTTGTCTGGTGAGCTTAGATCAGGCATGTTTCAAACTTTTGTTTTCTGTATATCTGTGTAATATTTCTTGAGTCTTTAAATTTTGTTTCCTCGTTTCCAGATGAAACTTGTCGCTCTGATGAATTTACTTGTACCAACGGGAAGTGCATTCAGAAGCGTTGGGTCTGTGACAGAGACGATGACTGTGGAGATGACTCTGATGAAAAGAATTGTCCTGAAACCACTTGTGTCCCTCACACGGAGTTCAACTGCTCTGATAATAATCTCTGCATTACGTCTCGCTGGCTTTGTGATGGGGATTTAGATTGCCATGATGGTTCTGATGAACAGGTGTGTAACAAAATGTATTTCATTCTGGGAAATAATTAAATAAATGAATAAATAAATTTATTGTAAAAAATATAAAGTTACAAACTGTGTATGTCCACATGGAGGTCAATAAACTAATTTACTCTCTGGAAGCAAGAAACAGACTATCCCATCAATTCCAATAAAGGGCCCTAAGGCAGAGGCAGATTGAACCATTCAGCACTTTACTCCCAATAATAAAAATAGTGCAGTAGTATTACAATATTAACAAAATAACAACAATTTTGTATTTAATAAAACACAGTTTTGTATACAATAAAAGTAATATGAGTAAAAGTATTATAATCAAAGTATATATTATTCGGAAAGTATTGTTTACAAACCATAACTATTAAATAATACAATATTCGAGATTTATTATTTCAGTAGATGCCACCCCTATGCACGAGTCTAGAAAGTCTGTATAAAAAAATCTGCCTCTATCCAAAAGAAAATGAGAAGTACCCAGGCCAGCATGGTTGCATTGCATTGGTCATTAAAGTTTTTAATTGCATAATGGTCATATTGCATTTGTCATTAAATATACTTTATACTTTATTGAACCAAAATACAGTACATACATATTGCACTGAGGTAGCTGAACTCCTCCTCAGCACCAGAATATACACACTGCACCCACTGTGACAGTCCCCATCCTTGCCCGGGTTTTTCTCCGTTTTTCCTTCGGGTAGAGGCAGATTTCTTATACAGGTTCTCTAGGCTTTGTGTAGGGGCGTGTTTATTGTAACAATAAATCGTGAATTGAGTGTTTTTTCAACTCTTATGATTTTTAAACACTATACTCA
>NNCF01126138.1:94388-119760 GCA_002313205.1 Laupala kohalensis
TAAAATTACAAACATATTGACATTATATATGTATTATAACTCGCAGCTAACTTTTTATCTTATCTAGTAACTTATGCAAAAAAAAATTTGAATCCGCCTCTGCCTTGGGCCCTTGATCAGAATTGATGGGATGGTCCCTTGCTTGCTTCCAGAGAGTAAATTAGTTTATTGTCCTCCACGTGGTCATACGCAGTTTGTACTGTTTTTGACAATAAATTTATTCTTATTATTATCAGAGCGTTGGTATTGGTAATGAAATGAAATGTGCACAAACATCTTTCAAAAAAAAAGAAAACATTTACTAAACAAAAAAAATCTAGCCTAATTATGTAGAGATTTATTTCAGTTAGATATCGTAATTTGGCCAACAAAATACAATACTGAAAATAGTAACAGACCAAAAAAAAAAGAAAGATAATCAAGTACACCATGTTAATTCTGAAAATCTAAGAGTGACAGTTGTAGAGAAAATAATCGACATATAATTGATTTAAGTGAAATTTGACATTTGACTATGTAAGTTATGCGAATAGGGAAATCCCATCAAAAGATAATGATTATAGTACTTGTTTCAGTGGTGAGTTTATCAAAACTCTATCCATTGAAAACAAAATTTAGTATCAAATGTGTTGATCCAGGTTCCAATTTGGTTCCTAATACTTACAGAACCTGTTGTGATGTCTTTCATACTTATTATTATTAGGTAGACAATTGAAAGCTTTTAGAGCCACATATTTACTACTTCTTCTTGTAAAAATAGATTTTCTAACTTTAGGAACATTGAACAATTTCCTTCGAGTGGATATGGTGTTATTGATAAATGATTCCCTAAGTGTATTATACTCCAGCAGTAAAGATTGATGAACATATATCTTCCTTAATCCCAGTGGATTAAAGTTACTACCTTTTATTCTTTTATGCTTTTATTCTTTCAATTGATCTACTCAACGGGTCTATTGTCGAGTTATAAGCTCCACCCCATGATATAATCCCATGGGAGCAGATGCTATGAACAAATGCATAGTAAATAATACGCAATGTTTCAACAGGAAGGTGTCTGAGTTTGTAAAACAGATAGTGATATAATCTTATGCTCGTTTCATAATCCCTGAAATGTGATTCCCATTTCAAGGTACTGTCGAAAGTTACTCCTAGATATCTGAAAGTTTGTTCTCTCAATATCAGATAGCTGTTGATCTTAATAGAAATCGATAAAGGATAAGAATCTGTGTAGCAGCCGAAAGGCTTGTAGACAGTTTTCTCTTAATTAATAGTNATAGCAGCCGAAAGGCTTGTAGACAGTTTTCTCTTAATTAATAGTCAATTTGTTTTTCCTGAACCACTTTCTAAGTGAGATGAGACTGATACTCAACTTATCATTCATAGATTGTTCTGCCAATGTCCAATTTTTTGCTATACTAAAAACCAGAGTATTGTCCACATAAGCTATGATATCAGGTACAATCTTTAATAAATCAGTTATATAAATAATAAACAATAAAGGACCAAGTATAGAGCCCTTTTAGAGAAATTTTTATATATTATTTAATATAAATTTTATATGTTACTTATTATATATTATTTAATATTCTTTAAGAATTTCACAAAATGTTTGGTTTTTAATATTATTCTTTCACATTACATGTGTAAAATTACACTTCTGACAAGACGACTCTTATTTAACATTTTACCTGAAGAAATAATACTTAGAATAAAAAACTTTTGATTTTTTGTTTGAAACAGGGTTGTGCTGATCCTGGTCCTAATGTATCTCATTGCCTATCTCGAGAGTTTGAATGCACAGATCGTTTAACTTGCATTCATCAGTCGTGGGTTTGTGATGGAGATCGTGATTGTCCCGATGGCAGTGATGAAGACGCCAGTCGCTGTCCCAATCAGACATGTCGTGCTGACCAGTTTCAGTGCCGTAATCGTGCCTGTATCGCTGGTCACCTTCATTGCTCGGGCAGTGCAGAATGTGCGGATGGAAGCGATGAAGAGAATTGCAGTAAGTTACTTGTTAGTCTGTCCTTTTTTCCAAATCATGTGAGGATGTAAATATAAAAGACGTACAACATACAATAAATAAAATAATGTAAGCAAAATCTTCAGTGAACCACTAAATTAAAAGAAGTAAAGGTGTTACATGACAAATCTTTGAATAATTATGTTAAAAATCTGTGTCTTAGTTATTTTCATTACAAAAGATTCCTGTGATTTGAAATTTATTTGCTAATAGCTTGGGTATTTTTTGACATATTATGATTGGATAACACAATAATAAAACAAACAAAAAAGAAATCAAAACTTAATTTCAAGAAAAGAACAAATATTAAGTGAGTGTCAACAGTGAACTTAAAAAGTACTTAGTAAATTATTAACTCATAGAATGTATGAAGACCTTCATTAACTTGTGATATTTACAATAATTAAATGAAAATATAAAAATATTTTACATTTGTGAGTAACCACTGAGTCTAATATGTAGATAACAATTTTATTCTCTTTAAGGAAGTAATTACTCAATTTTTCACTATTATCTTGAAATGCTATAATAATAATCTTTTCCTTATTTGTGATCCATGACTAATAAATAAATGTTACGATTATAATTACTATAATTATCATTATTATAGATTTCATTTTTACAAATATTTAGTATAAGAGATTTATCTTTGAGAAAAAAGTATTGTTAAAAGATATGCAAATACTAATGACAATTCACAATGGATATTTTATTTCATGATCAATTTGGTTTTGTTATTAAATAAGAGATAAATTTCTAGGTTAAAACTTAACAAAAATATAAAGCAAACTGTTTATTAGCATTTATTAACACATGAATTGTTTAAAGTAAAGCTGGCTAGATCTATTAAAGTATTGCTGACTCTTTACATTGAGAGATAAACTTGGTCAGTAATAAACTCGTCTAATAATATGTGAAGACAGATTACATTTTACATTAGACACACAATTCTTTGAAGGATTCTTAGAAATATTAATTTAATATGGGTATATGTTTTTCAGCTACACCCCTTCCTTCGTGTGATCCTACCAAGGAATTTGATTGTGGAGGAGGCATGTGTATTCCATTATCTAAAGTATGTGACAAACACAATGATTGTCCCAATTGGGAGGATGAGCCCGGAGAGAAGTGTGGTCGAAACGAATGTGTTACTGACAACGGAGGATGCACTCAAAAGTGTGTTGACACTCCTGGGGATTACTACTGTGCCTGTACACAGGGATACCATCTTGTAGACAACCGTACTTGTGATGGTGAGGACAATTTTTGTATTCTTAAACATTATTTCCACAAATTAAAATGAATAAATTCAAAGTATTCAATCAGGAATGAAAGAATTGACGTGTGGTAAAACATTGATCAAGAAGAAAACAGCCGTATGGCTAAATACTAAAAAATCAAATGTATGGACTGATCCTATTGTATTTGCTTATTGTTTTATTTATACGATAAACTTCTAATTTGTTGTAAATTTTAAATTTTCCCCATACATTGTTGTATTATTTTAATCCATGTTAGTCTTACTCCATATTATTCGTTTAACACCTGCCTGCGCTGAGATGTTTCTATACATCTCTGCAGGAACACTATAAGTCTATAATTTTTGTATTATGTAAGGTAAATTAAATTAAATTTCTATATTGTGGTGCATTCTTTTTATTTTTCTGTAGACATAAATGAATGTGAGCAACCTGGAGCTTGTTCTCAAATTTGTATCAATGAGAAAGGAACTTTCAAGTGTCAATGTGTCGACGGTTACCTCCGGGATCCCCGGGATCACACCAGATGTAAAGCTATGGAAGGCCATGCGTCCCTTCTCTTTGCGAGGCGGCACGATATCCGTAAAATCTCGCTTGACCACCATGAAATGACAGCCATCGTGAACGACACAAAAAGTGCTACTGCATTAGATTTTGTCTTCAGAACTGGAATGATTTTCTGGAGTGACGTGAGTGACCAACGAATTTACAAGTAAGTTCCTTCACAGTTCTTTATTGCACTGCCTTAAAAAAATAATGTTCTCCAACAAGGACAGAAAAGTTGTTTTATTTATCTATTTCATTAATCAACAGGTTTTAACCCCAGTCACATAAGTATTCTCCTTAACATATACAATTCACATTAATTTAATTAAAATCATTAAGTAACAAAGTTTTCGCTTGATTGTTAATACTATATATATTCACACTGCAGAGAGGCGATTTCATTTGTGTTTCCTAGTCTCAGAGGTCAGAAAATTGGAGAGTGATATCCATACGATGTCCTGTGGTGTTGTTTAGCGAAGGGTTTATTTCTTCTCGATTCGTATTGGTTTGAATTATAAGAGATTTTGAATGTAAAGAGGGACAGTTGAAGTAGTTATTTTCTATCTTATACAGTATATAAGCATCATTATATTTTCTGTATGATTCCAGAGTATTGAGATTAGTATAATTTGCTATCTCAGTATAATCATGTGTAAAACGAGGTTTTGAAAAATTACATTTAAATGCTATGTATACAAATGTTTTATATTCATTATTTTTGGTAAATTAACGTCTCTCACAAATTTTTTTCAGAGCCCCCATTGATGAAGGAAGCGAGCGTACCATAGTTATAAAAAATGATTTAACTACATCAGACGGTCTTGCTGTGGACTGGATTTACAATCACATTTATTGGACTGATACTGGTAAAAATACCATCGAGCTCGCGAACTTCGATGGTAACATGCGTAAAGTGTTAATCACAGATAAGCTGGAAGAGCCTCGTGCCATTGCAGTGAATCCTCTTGATGGGTAAATATTGATTATAAATTTATCGTCATCTAAATCAACACTGTCCTACTTCCCTCAGCCCGCAGGCCACCTTCAATGTACTTTTGATCGATCGGGCCAGTTCAGGATGGAGTTTGGCAAAAGGTTACCCGACAAATAAAACTAATGGGTCATTTTTATTTATTTATAATACTTTTTATTCTTTTTTGTATCCACTAATTTATATTATTTTAAGCTGGAAAAGTTAAATTGTATATTTCTTTATTTTTAATATTTAATACAATAAAATGTTTTCGTATTGTAATGTATGACTGGGTAATTCCGAACACAATTTTCTATTTCCTCTCCCTGGACATGTCACGTCACGTCATGTCAAATATTAATTCTGACTGTATAGATTTATAACAGAAAGTTGTGTCCCCAAATGTTTGATGAAGAATTTGAACTATAACTTGTGGGCCTCCAGGTGGACTGTGCTGATCTCGATCTCGCCCACTAGTCTTAAAAAACAAGATTTAAAGTTACTTCTCTTTAATTATCTCCTTCTCGATTCCAGTTGGATGTATTGGACGGACTGGGGTACTGAACCGAAAATTGAACGTGCAGGAATGGATGGTAACCATCGTCATGTCATTGTATCATACGAAGTAAAATGGCCCAATGGTTTGACTCTGGACTTGGTTAGAAAGCGAGTATATTGGGTTGATGGCAAACTCAATGTTATATCATCTTGCAACTACAATGGAAGTGGTCGACGCGTCATATTATATTCCCCAGATACACTCCAGCATCCCTTCTCCATTACCACTTTTGAAGACTGGGTTTACTGGACTGACTGGGATAAACAAGCAGTGTATCGAGCTAATAAATTTACTGGCAAAGATGTAGCTCCCATTACTTCAACTCACTCTGTAAGCTCTCATGTATTCTTTCTTCTCAATTATTTTGATTTCTTTGTAGTTCTGCAATTCTTAATTGTATTTTTGTACCATAATTCAGTTGCAAAATCCAATGGTGATTCATGTGTACCATCCTTACCGACAACCTGATGGAGAAAATTACTGTCAAGCAGTAAATGGTCACTGTTCCCACCTCTGTTTACCAGCAGCTCAAATCAATTCTCAGTCCCCAAAAATTTCTTGCGCTTGCCCTGAAGGACTCCAGTTGATGCAAGATGGTCTCATGTGTGCTGAAGCTGGTGAGTGTATTCCATTTACTTAAAATTTCTTTGGAAATAAGAATTTGTAAAAAATGTTTCATCAGTATCCCTAAGAATAATACAGATTTAATCAAAAAGAAATTTCTATTGTTGTGTACTAAATTTAATGTTTTTCTTAGAATTAATTTCAGAAATTGTTTTCCTTAGAAGCTGATTTCAAACTTCCAATTAATTTAATTAACATAGTTCATTACAATTGATTTGTTTATTAAAGCATGATCACTACTTTTATGATTATCATTCCTGCTACTGTTGTTTATAATGTAATCTACAATTTTAGTTGTTGTTTTTTTTTTTTTTTTTTTTTTGCTATTCATTATTCATTTTTTTGGTATTATTATTCATTATGAAGTATTTTACAAATAGAAAACTTTTATTCATATGCTCAGGAGGAGTTACATTTATTTATTTATTTTATTTATTCTTTCATTCTGTTTTACAATCATTTGTTTGTAAATAATAATCACAAATTCAGATACTCAATCAATAATAGGCATTACAAAAGAATTATATATGTATATGGTACATGATTGTAAGCCCCACTAAAGCAAAGCTTGTGTGTGGAATTTTTAGTGTATACACATTCATAATATTAATGATGGCTAAAATTAATAGTGATCAATACAAAGTTAAAGATTTAGATTTCTGTAAATCTCAAAATGAAAAAAAAAAAAAAATGATTACAGCATACTGATATTGATAGAAATTGATGTTACCTTTTTAACATATCATTGCCCATTTTTTAAATTAGGTTTTTTTTCTTGAATTGTTTTGTATATCTTAAGATTCATCAGTGCAGAAAGTTTGACATTTTTGTTATTGATTTTACCTATATTCGTTTGAAGAATTGTTGCTATGCAGATGTGTAAACTGACCCTTGCGATCCATAGGTTAGGATTATGCTCAAAATATATATGTTAAAAACTGATTTTGTTGAGAAAGATGCTAGTGTTACACATAAAAATTTACAAACATATTTGCGTTAAATTACAAACATATTGACATTATATATGTATTATAACTCGCAGCTAACTTTTTATCTTATCTAGGAACTTTTGCTGAAATTTTTGAATCCGCCTCTGCCTTAGGACACTTGATCGGAATTGATGGGATGTTCCCTTCATTGCTTCCGGAGAGTAAATTAGTTTATTGTCCTCCACGTGGTCATACGCAGTTTGTACTGTTTTTTGACAATAAATTTTTATTATTGATGACAATAGAAACTATGGAGTAAAATAAAATAATTATATAATTCAGATAAGGTCGTACTGTCTCATTTAATTTAAAAGATGTGTGGCAAATTGTCTCTAAATATTTCTTATGTGTAATAATTCATGTTTCCCTGGATTTTGTTTTATCTAACCTTTGCAGTACGTGATTTAATACTCGTCAGGAATTTTTGTACTGCAAGATACTTTGAATGAGATAAATATGCATTTTTTTAAATATACTCGTAATATGTATTTTTTTATGTCTTTCTAAATTCATTTCTATCTATTTCTTAAGTTTTTATTATTTCCTTTGTTTGACCCTTGTTTTTTCAGTTAAAACAACTACTGTAAGTGCAACGAGATATGAGAGTACAGATTCGAGCTCGTGGAGCCCTAATACGAAAACAAACACTCATTCCAATTCCACCTCCAGTGAGTATACAATGCACCATCCCACTGACCTTATTGTCCTCTTTAATTATCCCTAAGTGAAAGCACTAACCAAAGTGATAAAAAAGATTGCATTGTTCGTGAAAATGCATGTGCAAGAAATTGTCTTCTCTTTCCGTATTTAATGATTTGTGTGGGGGTGGTATGCCTGCAGATATGGTTGTGTTGCTTAGTTTTCTTTTCTTCACAACTAACAAATGCACTTAACTCATATTAGTCTTATTCCAAAATGTCCTCAGTAGATATTCTTTTGAAGCAAATTAAAAGAAAATTGTGTTTTTGATAGTTAATTACATGTAACTGTAATTAATGCATCACAATTGAACAAAATTTCTTGGTGGCATTTTGACTTTAATCGTAACTTGAGTTAATTTGAAACCAAAAGTAATTTTTGTTCCATTCATATTCCTGAATTACGTCGAGCCCACATTACGTAAGTTCATATCGCAGAATGACTAACACATCTTTATCATGAAGAATGAAAATGAATGAAAGGGGTATTAATTTAAGACAGATAATTCAAAATTTCTAAAATTTAGACGTATTCATCTATAGAGCATGTGCGTAAGTGAATTTTCATTTAATTTCTCTCACACAGATGCCTGCTACTGGAAAGTCAAAATCAAGTTGACTGAAATGGTTTCACATTGATAGAAGTTGAAAATGATTCACCACAAAGTAATACACATTCCAAAAAATTGAATGTTTGTTTGTTCATGAAAACTGTTTCTTAAAAAAACTAATTTTGGGAAATAATTAACCTCCATTGGGACTGTTTAGAATTCAACTGCATGACTGCAATTATTTTAATATTGAAATTTGTGATTACCTTGTGTGTTTAAAAAAATTGTTAGTAATGAATGGAATTATCAGTCATGGGTGTGGACCTACTAAACCAAGTAAATAAATTTCTCAATTTTCAACTCTTTCCAATGAAGAGAAAAAGGTTATTGTTTATTTGCAGAAACACTAAATTTATCGAGAGAACCAATTTGAGAAATGTATTATATCGTCAACTTACTTATATAGGTGTAAATAAAGAGTAATATTATTTTGACCCTTATCAGCAAACTTGATTATATTTAATTTTTCAGGCTAATAACATAAAATATGGAGGAAAATCATAAGATGACTTCATATTCCTTTTTATTTCTTAATTGCACTTGCTCTGGGTAATATGCAAAATTAATTCGTAATTAATAATTATATTATTTCCATTTTTGTTATTGACCCTGTAAATACACTGTGTAAAGGAGGTATTTGAGGGAAGGTCAATCTTTTTTAACCAATGAATTCACATATTTTACACAGCCAAGGTTTTGAGGTATTAAGTAGTTCTGTGCAAGCCCTGAGGAAAACTATAAAATTGTTCAAATTGTGTAAAAAATGTGAATTCATTGTTAAAAATTAAAAAAAGATTGGCATTCCCCCAAGAACCTCCTTCATACGGTATATTATTTATTATTTTACATGCGAATAAAAACTGATGGAGGGTTAATACAGAGGGGTGGGAAATGGTATTTTTGCTGTGAACATGTTCGAAGTTCAAATATTGTTCACTATCTAAATTATTAAATGTTCACTCTGTTCCCATAACACTTCCCAGGGAACTGTACCTTCCACTTGTAGAAAAAAATAAAATTTTTGTCTCACAGAAGAATGAATTCACTAATACGTGTAACGCATGTCTTTATTAATGGCACTGAAAATAGTTCTCGGGATTCAGAATTCTTTACACTAATAACATATATTAAACCCTTCCTTCCTGCCCTTTGCTTTTTTTCCCTCTTCAAAAAAAGTATTCTGTTTACAGGACAGGAAAAAACGGTGATGGAACCATCTTTTCTTTTCTAGTCTGCTTCCAGCTTTTTTCTTCTTTATTGCCTCTTTTCTATGGACAGAGTTTTATTTGTTGGTTGAGGCTTTTAAATGTTGAAATGAGTGTATAATGTCTACTGTTCATGGTGTTTTCTGACTTGTTTAAATGTTTGTGTAATATAATTTAACCATCTTACCATAATTTGTTATTTTCTCACCAATTATTTCAGATAAGGAAAGCAGAATAGATGCAATAACAATAAGTAAAATTTAAAGTAGTGACTCTTCTGTACATTGTAAAAGGTCAGAGGTGGATTTTATCGTAAAATTTTATACATTGATTAGTGCTAAATTTGAATTGTAAAAGTCCTTGTCCTTCAGTTTCTGATCTTTGCAAATCAAATATGAAGGAAGACTTATTTTATTGTGAATAGTTTATTATTTGATAGATGGATGGGTAATGTAAACTTGCTTTTCTTTTCTTTTTTCCGAATGGTTAATCAATTAAATCTTAATTACCATAACAGTATTTTATGTTTTAACATTCATTGAGTAACTTTCAAAACACTGAGAGTAACATAAATGAACTGACAGAAATTTATTGATTTGCAGCAGCTTTTGAGAACAAACCGAGTAGGCCTATTGCACCTACAGTACCAGCAGAAGACAATGATAGTGGAATGGTAGCAGGAATTGTAATAGGAGTTGTTACCGCAGCCCTCATCCTTGCAGCAGCAGTAAGTATATACAAATACATTCATTGTCTAGAGATCTATTTGGTTGCATGCAAAATACTTTGAACTCCTTGTGGATTGGCCTGAGTTCAAATCCTCACAAGTCCATAGATATTTTTCATACTTGGGAAAGTGAATCAAAAAATTTATTTAATTAAAATTTTAGAACTTGCTGATTAAAAGTTGAAAATTAATAACTGGAAAAAATTTCTGGACTACGCTAAGAAAAATAGAAGATATATTCCTTCAAACAATTCTACAAAAATGAATTGTGTGGAAATAAATATAACAAACTATTGAAACCACGGTTAGGCTGGGTGGAAAATTTCAAAGCACTTACCAGCAAGAAAGATAGTGGGAAACCAAATTTTACAAAGCAAGGAAAATTCTGTTCGATATGAGAGGCAAAGGAAAAAAGAATTGGACAGGTTAAAAGAAGCAGGAGGAATCGCACAATAACTTCTTGTCAATGGGCAATTTGCTTAGTAATTATAAGAAAGGGAAATACTAAGGACACAGTTCGTGGTGATCTTACAGTCACAGTTTATGCAATCAGAAGTAGACTCCTCTCCCACGCCGCAACCAGAAGAACTGATGTCAATATTGGTAGGAGAACAATATTCTTCTAATGGATTGCCTTCTCATGATCTGTGATGTTATTTATTTTTCCAGATTGCCTATGTGGTGTACAGACACTATCTCCACAGAAATGTTACCAGTATGAACTTTGACAATCCGGTTTATCGAAAAACCACCGAAGACCAGTTTTCTTTGGAAAAGAATCAATACCAACCACAGCGAATTTATCCAGCAACTGTAGGTGAAGAGGTAAGAGCTCTTGCTATGGACAGTTGCATACTAAGATAATTTTCTTTTGGAATAATTTGTAGGAGACTTCTTTTCTCTAAAGTTAACTAGATATCTTTAGTTCGACTTCGTTTGAGTAAATACAGCATTTCATCTTATTTAATGAGCTCTATTTCATGATAACATACTTCCGAGTTTTATCAGAGAAGAGAAGCTGTAGGAAATGAACATTCTATATTCATCTTATATTGTCAAGTAAACTACTTCAAAGATGTGATGAATCATGAGAACAGTGCTGAGAATGAAAATACTGAACCTGAATACTTTCTGTCTGCTGAATCGCATTTTAAGTATTTAATCTCAAACTGTCCTGTTTCTTTGTATACAATTAGACTTGAAGCATTTTACAACTTTGAAAGGATAAACGAGTGACAACTTATCTTTAGACAAAAATTCTGTTGTACTGAATGCAATTTTGTTGATCAAAAAGGTAGCAACAATATTAACTTGGTATGAAAATACAATACCATCTTGAAGCTCAAATTGCAATATGTTCCATTACTGAATAATACCTCGATGATAGCAATTCTGTTTCTATTTATAATGATTATAATATAATTGAGGTGACATCATTTTTATCTCAATTATGTCCTAATTACGTTTTTAATTAGTCAGTTTTCGAGCCATTTATGTCATAATTATACTAAGGCTTGGTAAATCAGTATTACTGTAGAAAAAAAAATTGTCAATATTATTAACCTCATTATTATTAGTGAAGACTGACTCATCCCCGTATTTATTATGTGCCAAAGCATACTGAAATCTAGGGAGCGTTTTTTTGTGCGCTGATTGAAAGCATTTATATTTAACTGTAATGCTTTTTATTCGTGTTACTGCTTGTTTCATGCCTGCCATAATGCTCTTACAGAAAGGGACATTAAAAACATGGTGAGTGGTAAATCCAAATACCTTGATAGCAACTGTCCATAAAATATGCACCACAAAATTTCATGATTTACAGTCCCTCCCTTTCCCTTGCAATGCAATCATTAACCTTCCGGTCTAATTGATTATTGTAAACTTATATTGTAATATTTATATAATAGTGTAAATGTCAAAATGTAGAGAGAGAGAAACTGTTAACAAGGAGAAGATTTCTGATAAAGATTTCAGTGATCAACAATCATTAATTTTCTATTTTGTGTTTGAAATTGTATTTCTGTTTTTAGACATGTCATTTTACGTCTCCTGAGAATTTTTGTACAAATTTGTGAGCAGTCTCTGGATGAGTCATTTTATTTTCCGAAACTTGCTAATAACGAAACTTCCGAATATTTGTAGATGTAAATTTAATGTTGTTATATTATTTTAGAAATTCAATTATTTTTTATTGCAATATTATTTATAGTTACAAATTTAGTTATTGTTCAACTGTCAGTCCATAGCTCCGGTACAATAAGATGCTCACATAGCCATCGGGCAGTGCCGCTTTCACTATGGTATATAGTCAACTGTTGCGTAATTGATTTTCTACCTAAAACATGTCTTTAGCTACAACTTTACTTCAAGATGTATTCTTATGCTTAATAGAATATTAGATGAAATATTAACATATTCACCCCACAAAAATACTAGATTAAACCTGACCCATAAACAGCTTTCTAACATTTTTTAAAAGTATAACTATTTTTTAAAAATTATTTGGAAAAAAAATAAAGTATATATTTTCAGGGCAGATTTTTTCTGTTTTGGTTAGGGATCCTCATTATTGTGATTTACAATGTTAATACTGTAAGATAAACTCTTATCTTCTATGGTTTCATCACATTACTCTAATAGTTCATGGCTATTGCTATCACAAGTAAAAAACAGATGTCTTTATGTGCATGATTTTGCAATTTATTGCTTTACTTATTGACAAATTTCATAACTTACTTTATTTTTATATTTTTGTCATTTTTGATGTCTCGTTTTGACCTTACAATGTGTGTTCTTAATCCAAAATGTACAAAATTTTCTGGACTCTCCAACAGAAAAGGAGGTATTCCCACATCCTCCTCTACAGCAGCCGTCCACCCAACAACTTCTTCCAGGACAACCCTAAGCCTGACTCAAACTTCCTTACCCTCCCTTATCTGCTGTCTAGGACTTTATGGACAGCCCATCACACATTTCCTGTTTTAGTAAATTACAGGAAGAATAGTCATATCAAGAAAATGAAATATTAATACTCAACAATCATTACATCCTGAATAATTCAGAAAGGGGCAGTAAAACGTAAAACTTAAAATAGATTTATATGATATTTTGTTACAGAGCTAAGGGGACATTCAAGTATTACATAAGCATAAAGCTGGCCAATTTTCACCCCTCCCTGTAAGCACGTGTAAGGTTTTTTGGTACCCCCTCAAGAATATTACATAATATTTTTCAATACCCCCACCCCCTTAAATGCTAATAAAATTTTTGTTAATTTTATATTTTTCTTTTATGATAGATGTAATTCCAAAATGCATTATGACAATATAATTTATTATTATTCTATATAATAATAAAAGTTATATATTATTTCATAATATTCAAGAAAATCCATATATATATCATTATAGAATATGGAGGTAGTATAAAATAACCGATAACTTCAAGATCAAATTCGTCTTAAGTATCAATGAGAAAGAAAGGGTTTCTTATAATAACTATATATTGACAAAAGCCACAGTATAGAGACTTAAACTCTTTGATGTCGTTTATTACCGTGTTGCTTTTGTTTCTACCATTGATAAAAGCATCTGCAAGGGAAAAACCATAATCCTTTGGAACTATTTCAGGTATAAAACGTCATTGTATGATAAAAGTATATAAGAATTCTCCCTTTCTATTCTTTATATACCGAAATTTGGAATTTAAAACCTTCTCATATAAACATTCAAAAACTCATTTTTCAAAAATCTGATTATTCTGATGCCCCCCCCCCCCTTTCCCCTTGATAAGCAAGTGTAAGATTTTGCGAGGGGACCCCCACCCCACTGATGCTGACATAATACTTGAGTGTCCCCTAACAGTAGCTGCCATCAGAAGTATTTTCTTTTTATTCCAAAACTGTTGAATGAAAGAAATCAATTGTTGAAGAAAGATGGTGGAAAATGTTTTCCAGATAGATCAGGACAAATTGTAATTGACAGAGTAGAACCTATTTTGAGAACTTGCCTGTCAGTTGAGGGTAGAATAATAATAAATGAAGATGCCCATAAGATGATGAGGTTTTTAGCAATCGATGGGTATATAGGGGAAGCGGAGGAAGGATATGTGCGGGAGTAAGAAATGTTCTGTACATGAATACTGCTAATATAACATCCTTCACTTCTCTTCCTTTCTTGTAAGAGTTGGGCAAATATTAACGAATGTATTCCTTTTTTTGTTTGTTTCAGGCCAATGAGCCATTAACAAATCCTGGAACCAATGATTATGTATAACTAGGTTCTTATCCTAGTCCAAGATAATTTAAAATCTTTTCACTTTTGTGTGGTAAAGATGAATGTGATGAGCAAAATAGCAATGTGTTGCCATGTTTAAAATGTGGACTTATTTGTGCTGAGAGAGGCGGTGTCTTATTTCTTCACTAAGATTTGGGTAGGCAGTGTACGTGAAAGTGATTACTTGAAGGCGAGAGACAAGCAAGCCAAATTTTGCTGGCCTGGCTGTTTCTGTATTATGTGCAGAGGAATGAACACGCACCAAGTGCACATTGATGATGTATGAAAGAGCCTGTGCCAAATTTCTGTGATCTATTGTATGTAAATGAAATTATTTTAGCAGACGGATGAGAATGGGAAACGAGGATTGAATCCTTGTCGAGTCACAGGATGGTATCAAAATTTCAAGGGAATACTTGGGAGACGTATGAAAAATTTGGCTTTTTATATAATGGTGTGTGATATGTTACCCCATTTTCCTTGAAGTTGTAAACATTTTGTTTCTGTTTGATGAGTTTCTTCTACTGCAAACTCAAAATGAAATAAGCTTGTGTACACAAACTGAGTGCACTAGTTTCTACAGACTTAAGTCGAAATGCTTTGAGTGAAGAAAGTGTTTCTAAAGTGTTAAGCAGAGTATGAAGGTATGAAGTTTCAAGAGGTGAGTGACTTGATGTAAAAATGTCATTGTATAGATGGTGGTTCATACAGTGGGCTTGTGTAAATGACTCATATTGAAAACATTATCAATATGAACATAGAAGAAAGATATTACTGCTATTTAAATGTTTTGTAAATATGTGGGTCACGATACTTGGTATCGTGTCTTAATGTGCAGGGGTGCCATGAAGGTAGATTTTTGCCATTTTTTTCTGGTTAATCATTGTAGATTGACCTCGCAAACATGTATTTGTGTGTGCCCTAAATCTTTGTCAAAACTAATGTGCAAATCTCAGATCCTCTGTAGTTATAATGTTCCTTGATTTCATTTTTTAAACGACTGATTGAATGGAGTAATGATGTTAAGAGAGAATTGTATGGATTTATTCACCGTTGGAAAACATACTTTTGACATCATGAAATTCTGCTTCCATTGCATTTCAGACACAAAGAAAATGCAGTTGTGCCAGTACAAAATCATGGGTGTTGTTTCATGGATGGTTTGCGTAATCGCAAGCTCATATTTGTGCCAAAGCTTAGATTCATTGTAAATATAAAAAGGCCCTTTATTAATGGGCTTAACATTAAATGTGAATAAATCCAATGTGTGTGAGGAGTGTGAGCTTGTGTGAATGAATAAGTGAATACTTTGAATTGAGCTATTTAGAAAAAATTTAATAAATTGGTAAATAAACTAAGAAATGCTTTGATAGAAGTGCAATATTTTCTTCAAGTCATGTGGTATTTAACAAGTCAGATTTGCATGTTTGTTGCTCAGTCCTGTATTTCATCATATAGTTTTCATGTTTCCTTACATGTAAAGTTGTAAATATATAATCAGAAAATATTTATTTTAAATATCATTATTATTTGTTCCCATAGTTCTTTTTACCTCTCCTTCTTATTTTCACATCTATTTTTAAGTATAGCATTTCAATTGATTCAAGTATAACAACAACATAATGAGGTCAAGATATTACAACTTTCAAGTTCAAATTGTTTTGTATCATGAGAGTATAATTCTAACCTTCAAGAAATCTCCTGCCGTCAAGTGTTGTGTTGTGTTATACAGAGTCGTTAATAAGAAAGAAAAAGTTAAATTACATTTAATGAAGTTTACAACAATTCTCCAGATCATGAAGTAGTAGTTTTCAGTGAAATACTAGCAACAAATTTTAGTATTTGAATGGTTATTAAAAAGAGAAATCAAATAAATATATATAATTTGATTTACTTTTTTGGAACCTATATTAAAAATTCATTTTTACAGTTTAAGTAAATAAATCACTGAAAATACAAATTTTATTTATGTAAACCCGAGAACTAAGAAATACATAAATATCAATGAATTTCAAATAATGGATCCTGGGGATCAAAAAAATTAATATTTGTAAAATACACTTATAACAATAAGCTCTACAATAGTCGGGAAAAATGTTATTAATAAATGTGATCACTTAATTTGAATGAAGTCTTAGATTATGTCAATTTATTCTTCATTTTCTGGAATGTGGAATATGATTTATATTGAATAAAATAGAGAATAATATTTCCTTTCTAAGGAAGAGTGATTTATCTAAATAATAAAATGACTAGAAGGAAAGTCTGTTGTAAGAAATATTTTTAGTTTGTCTTTCTAAACACTTGTAGGGTAAAATACTCTCCTGTAGCTCACAAATGAATACATCATATTTTAATAGAATATATTTTATTCCTCATGTAAGAAAATATTAAAACCAACATGCAACTGCACTATAGCTTTCAGAGGTTAAGAAGGCATTATGAAATATTATAAAGCACAAATACAAAATAACAAAATTAAATAATTTTTTTAAAAATATTCTTCAAGATAGTATCTATTCTTGTTTTCACTAAAAATTCATTATTCTTCAGTTACACTCAAAACATTATGTGGAGAAGTAGTTTTCAGGGTTTGAAATGAGTGTGTTTTAACTATAGATACATACTGTTGGACTACATGCTATTGTGGATAGTATGAAGTATTGAACCATTGAGATTGCAAACTTTCTGTATTCATTCTGTCTTATTCTTATCCTTCTGTGAAAATAAGTGTGATGCACACTTTCTGTTTCAAACTAAATAGAATTGCTTCTATGAATACGAAGTTGTTATACAATATAGTACTATACACATTACAATTCATTTGTCAAAAACAAAAAAGTCTCAAAAATGATAACTTATATTACTGAAAAAACTGAAGCAGTTCTCGTGATATTCTTTTAACATAATAAGAATATTTAATGTTAGAATAAGAATGACAAAATGCTGATAACTTCATAAGACCTTAAGTTAACTGTCTTATCAAAAGTAGATGGTTATTTTAAATTAAAAATTGAGTAGATAGTTAAAACACCATAAAACTATTGGGTGCTCAAAAATTTGCTAAACAAATCATAGCAATCAATTACATCTAGGTATTCCTAGCACTGTGCTCAAATAATCATGATAAAAAAATACATGTTTCAGTGGACTGATACTAGTTGCAACAAATTTTTTTCAAAAAGTTAGGATTGATCTTGCTTTAAGGGTTCTAATTACCTAGATATTGGCGAGCTCTAAAGCCCTGATTAAAATATTTAAAAAAAGAAAGAAAGATCTTTCTTTATAAATGTTTGATCTCTGTATTATTGGTTCCCATATGGCATAATATGAAACCATATAACAAGTAATAAAATATTATGACATTCTAAAAGAACTTTGATATATAAAGTTTTGGTAAATCTTTTGATTAAAATTATCATAGCAGAAGATTTAAGACCACTCATTCAAGATGTTTTGTCAGATATAATTTTCTATGAAAATATACCCTCGCCCTTTAATTTACAAGATAGTTGTAATGAACTATAAATTTTTTAATTGTTCAATTATCTGAATCAATCTCTGTAGGAGAGAATTCACTTTTTTGCAAAACTCCAAACTTTCTTGCAAGGAGGGGAACAATAGATGGAACACACTTGGTATTGTCATTAAGAACACAGGTGCTATGCATGACCTAGCATTATCAAGACATCAACAAATGTTAAGAATTTTTAACTCACAACTTTTGAGTACATACTCGGGGAGGGAAGTTTACATAGTCTATAGTCAAGTGAAAATTGCGACGTACTGGTACTTCCTGCTTTCGCTGCAGGTGTGCTATCCCTGCACCACCTGCCTCGACTCCTGAAGCCCATACACAACATCTGCCTGTTCCACTGAACATGCGTCACACCCTATATGGGAGATAAGTGACTACAGCATAGGGAGTCACCTGCGGTCACTTACGGAGTGTGACACAGGTTTACTGAAACAGGCAGATGTGTATGGGCTTCGGGAGTGCTGCTGTTGCACACCTGCAGCCAAAGCAGGAGGTCTCAGGCTTGATTCCTGGTCCATCGCAATTTACAATTGGCCATAGATGATGTATACATTAAGAATGATTTGGCATCTTTTGATAAAGAATTTTCATTTTGATTAACTGCACTAACCAACTGCAGTGGTAGCGTCTTTGCTTCCATAATCCTGCTTTCTAAGTAGAGCACGGGTTCAAACCCTGCTTGGCTGACCTAGGTGGGGTTTTCAGCTGGAATTCCCCTCACCTACTCCAGATTAATGTCAGTTCAGTACCATAAGTTCCCTAGTAACCCAACATCTCTCCTTCCCAATTCCCTCTCCTAAGTCCAACTGTTGGTTGGGAGAGTAGACCTCATGGCCTGAACCTTCTTTTGCCAAAAGACAAAATCAGTAATAATAAATAAAATTTAACATAACCATATACATAATAAACAACTGCGCTAAAATAAAATTATTATTAATTAATTTTGTTGCAATTATTATATTTATACTTTAAAAATGGATTAATTAATTCATTAAGGAAAATCCCAACCTGATCTGTATCCTTAGCTTCATTTTCAATAAGTTCAACAATCATATTATCACAAATAGCATACTTAAAATTAGAAATAACGTTAATATATAATAACTTACTATTAAGTCACTAGATAAATTAGTTTCTAAAACAATCAAAAGTTACCTGTACAAATAATCAATGTATTGTACTGTATGAAAATACAATTTAAACAAAAATCTGTAAGATAACACGCAGCATTCTTTATGTTAGAATTAATATAGTGTCCGGACACTGCAGATTTACCATTAAAAGTATCCAGTTTTAAACAGAGACATTATAAACCCTACACAACAGTAACGCATTAAATCCCTTTCAAAGACAAATTTATTAATTCTAGTGAGTTGGCACTTAACACAACAATATGTAACAACAAAAATAGTACACATAGAATGAATTTTGGTATAGACCTACACAAGAATATAAATAGTTCTCATCAAGATACCTGGTACATGAATGTTGACAAAAACAACTGGAAGAAGAGACTGTTCCTTTAAGCATCAAGATGCTTTAAAAGTGCAGAAGGAAAGAATCCTCTATGAGACTTCATTTTCAAGTACTGAAGCCAAGGGCATATACAGACTGGGCCAAGATGAGGCAGTTGCCCCACCTTAAGAGTAAGGGCAGATACCCAATTTTATGTATGGAACATTTAGTAAAAGAAGTATTGAAAAATTTGCAACTATTCCTCACATACTATTGTTTAAAAATTGGTTCTTTTAAATAAATAGTGTTTATAATGCTAGTGTGTATGGCATTCAATTCTCTCTGATATTGGTTGAAATCACAAATTTTCCTCACCTTACACTTTTAAGCTGGATACACACTTGACTGAAGCATTATTATACTCACATATACGCTTAGCAAACACCAACCTTTTTATTGGATTTAGTACATAGCTCAAATAAAGGCTTGTTTCCAAAAAGGTTTTTCTAATTCATTATTTTATTTAACAAATTATTTATTAACACTCACATTTACACACTCCCAACCTCATTATATGAAGCTAACATGCTCCCTAAAGCTACATCATTCGCCATCAGAGCTGAATGCAGCTGTAGTAGATTCAAGTTTAGGGATGACTAGTGATGGTGTGCATTCAATTGGATAGAACTGGTACTTTTCCTTTAAGAAAATCACATGACGATCACCGTAGTTTTAACCTCTAGAACTGTCTTCACAATTTCTAAAAGTTAATAATAAGAAACATTGCAATTTTGACATTTGAACAGTTTGTCACATACAAATTTCAAAAAGGTACAGAAGCAAATTAACTTGTTACAAAGTGAATTTTAGCTTTTATCTCATTGATTGAAAGTAAAAAATAATTAACGAAAAGAATAAAATGATTCAAGTTCATGGTTAATAAACTTTTCTTCTCACAAAAAGTCAAAAGTTAATTTTCAGAATATTGGTATATAAATAAAAAGACAGCAAATATTTCAAATAAAGTTAATTATAGCAATAATACAAAAGTACAGGAAATCGGATTATGAAACAATATAAGCATGCATAAAGTTAATTTTGTATTCTAATAAATTAGTATTAAAAGAACTATGCTGATAATGGGATAAAAAGAGATTTACATTATTTAATACTAACTAAAATTTTTAAAACTTTAACATGAAATGGGATTATTGAAATTCTTTTCCTTCTTTCACAACATAACTTCATATTGACTTCTATGAAAATTAATAAATTCTTTAACATTGTAGAAGCAATAGTCCAGTAGGAAGCTTTTAACTGCAGATTTGAAGAGATTAAAGAAAATTTAATATCTTCTATGTCTTTGGAGAGGAAATTGTACAAAATGATTTCCTGAACGATATGGTCCTTTTTGGCAAAGAATGGGGGATGGACGCTAACAAAGCTAGCAGTATACCTGGGCGGTGGGGAGGGCATCCATTTCGCCCCAGACATTATCCTCTAAGGGGTCTTAGAAATGAAATAAAGACATAAATTTGAATTGCAGTGTACTTTAACAGTAAAATCACTAGCTTATTCATTTATATGCAACTCAGCATGCAAACACTTCCGTGTATGGCATTTGCATGGCATGGGGTCTGAAACTACCCAAAGTCTTGCTCAGATAAGCATCTTCAAGAGCGTCACTTTGCAAGTCAGTTGCGGAGGATGACCAATTGTTCATGTGCAACAGGAAGAGTATCGGGCCAAAAATGGAACCTTGCATCAGAGTATGTGGTTTTGTTTCCGAAAGGTAATAATGAAATTCTTAATTAAATACAGGACATTTCAACTTGTTGATGCCTATCTTATATGTAGGAAGTAAGCCATTGGTGTATCATTGATGTGTCACAAATGTCATTCGAATATTTCTTGTAAGTTGACATCAAATAATAATAATAATAATAATATTTTATTGAACCAAATAGATCACAACAATGATGTATAGCAAGTCATAGTACTAACAACAATATTTAATATAAGAATAACATTATAATAATTTTGATACAATTAACCATATTCATTTAACTTAGGCTAAGTTAACATAAAAATACAATTATTTTCTTGTATTACAGAATATTAATGTTTATTTAGGCTAGGGTTATTATATATCTATGATAGGAATTCTATTATTTTACTTTTATTTTATTAATTTATGTCACGGTCTATATTTATGCTGAAACAGTGTAATTTGATGTTGTTAGATCGTTTCCTGCATCTTGGGTCACCTTCTGCATCTTTGTTCTAAAGATTACCTGCAACAGATTGTATGTCACACATTAGTTATTGCCATTGAGGTGAGGAATTCTTGTACACTGTAGTGCAGTTTCTGTTGTAGGAATTGTTTGAGTTTTGTTTTGAATGGGTTCAGTGTATTAACACATTATATAGCTGTACACCTGCATTATGAGTGCTGTTATCTATGGTTGATGGATATTTCTGGCCGGTCTAGTGTTGTGAACATGAACAGTGGAATTAAATCTGTAGAGTGGTCCTTTGTCTGGAAATGCTTTAGATAGATGAGGCCAAACTCCTTGAGGATTATCTCCACAGTCGAAGTCAAGAGGTCTGGCAACACCATTTTAAGAAGAATATATTTTAATTTTAGCTTTGGTAAGAATAACAAACATTTGAAGCTTAAACCACTTCTTTCAGGTATGAACCATTGAGTTTAAATTAATAACTGATAAATTACTGAAGACTAAGAGTCGTCGTAGGACCAGCCTTTGCTGATGAAGTGCGTTTGTACTCTACTGGATTCAGGAACAATAAACCATGTAATGTACAATAACTAATGGTTAACAAAGGAAGTCACCCGACAGTGAATCATAGGGAAAACCTCATTCCACTCTCAAATGGATTGAGTTGCCCAGATTCAAATATTATTTTTTTGCTTTCTAAAACTTGACAATTTGTACGATTTACATTGGAACAAATCATATTTATCATTTATTTAAATGTCATAGATTAAGTGAAATTTCATAAATTGTGAATTATAATTATCAATTAAACTATATATTTAAGTTATTTTTAACAAACAGAATAGTAGTGTACATTCCTAGTCCAAACGTTGTATAACCAAAAAATAGCTTATGGTCCTTTCTAGGCATTTTCTGACAATTTAGACAGCTTTTGCTAAATGTGTTTAGACATAACTGTAATATCTGAAGTTACCACAAGTGTAATGTTCTTTAACATCTTATACAAATCGTGAAACAATTAATCAGGCTTAAACCTAGCCCATACTTTAAATCAATAACACCTATAGTTTTCATGATCATAAAGACAAATGAAATCATATTTTTATACATTAATAGGATTACTAATTACTTTATTATATTATGAAAAGAAGATGAAAAAGGTCAAAAACTGTGGAAGGAAATATAAGCTGTGTGTATATTTTAGTAGAAATAATGAAGAAGGCATAGAGGCAGATGGAAAGAGAGTTTTATGTTTGAGCTGATTACTTTAAAAATTATTTCATCTTCAAGCAAGATGCAAGAAAAGAAAGCAGGAAGAAGTTTAAGAGGATGAAATGGTTCTTTATGAATTACTAACTCTCTGTCCCAGCTATTAGATGGTTAAAGAGGAACAAAGCACCCAATTTTGATAAAATCCAGATGAATTAAAAAACTGGCAGCTCAACTTCATGGAGACTAATTCATAAATACGTAGTGTATGAAAGGTTAAAAAGTATGCCCCAAGATCAGCATGTGGCACTTATTCACCTATATATACAGAAGAATATAAGTACTGTAATACCTGATAGTTTTGGCAGTTCCAAGTGTGTCATTACAACATTTAGAGCATTATTAAGGAAGGGTTCCTTCACCATACGTTGCATAGTAACTATAATGACAGAAAAGACTAATGATATATTTGCAGATTTTGCAAACAAATTACATTTAATACAAGACGTATTGAAAGGAGGTATCTGACAGAACTACAGGAATTGAATAGCAGATATGCAACCAACCTCCCTGTAGTAGGGACAGACACATCCTTTGGATGTGGCAAAATGGTGCTGTCTAAAGAAAAGACATTAAACAAAAGGAAATGATTAAAATAAAACTCTTAATTGACTCTGTTATAGGAAGACATTAAAAAGTGTCTAAGTAAATACAAATAAAATAAAATTGGGAGCATTGTATGTTACAAAATCTTCTCAAATATTACGGCATCTCGTCTCTCAGTCTGTGCTAACAAGATTGCTTGTGACACTATTGATAGCATTCAGAACTTAGTTCAGGGTGCAGTCAGTGCTAATTAAATTACCATAGCTCAGTAAGATAAATCAATGAGGAATGTTGATTTGAGAGCAGTGAGAGTAGTTTTTCAAAGATAAATATTTGTAATTAAATGTAAAGGTTTTTCTATAAAAAATACTGGTTTTAAAAGTAAAGTATCTTGAACACTTGTATCCTGAAAACTAATGCACAGATTAACATTGAAAGTCTTGTAATTATCTTCAAAATTATCATACCTGTTTCTCTGGATTTTAAAAATTAGATAATAATAAAAATAGAATTTTAATCATTCTAATGATAACTTATTTTGTTTTGGTTACAGAATCATTTTATGAAATATCAATGAAAAGGTTACATTAGCTCATTTGTGTTACTATCATGTCATTGAAGATATTTCTTCAATTTATTTTTTACTTACTTCACATAGGATAACTTTTTATTTTAAACACTATACTCAGAATAATCTATAGTTCGATAATAACATGTACGTGAAATTTTTTGCGTAAAATTACAAACATATTGACATTCTATTAATTTTATAACGTGCAGCTAATTTTTCATCTTATCTAGGAAATTATGCAAAAAAAATTTTGAATCCGCCTCTGCCTTAGGGCCCTTGATCGGAATTGATGGGATGGTCCCTTGCTTGCTTCCAGAGAGTAAATTAGTTTTTTGTCCTCCACGTGGTTATACACAGTTTGTACTGTTTTTGATAATAAATTTATTATTATTATTATTTTCTGCATTTCCCTAAGAAACCATGGATGCATATTCATACTAGAATTCCATCTAGCTTTTCTTCCCTTGTACCTGGAGCATTGAACTCAGACCCACTGGTACCTCCAAAATTATTCTTTTATTTATTTGAAGTCCCAAACAGGTTACAAATGCAGAGTATAAAAGTAATTCTACAGAGACAACCATGTTACTTGTTCATTCGACAAGAATATAAATAAAAGTAATATTCTACTTTAACTGACTTTCTAAAATCTAATCAATTTCAACATTTTAAATGATTTTTATATAAAGATAACATAACACATTTTTAAAACATTTTCTTTAATTATTTGTCTTGTCAACCTTAATTTACTGAGAGGAAAATCATTCTACCTTAGACAGAATCTATTGTTGTAATTTATTTTTTTGTTAATTTCTCCCTAAGTGTTTTATTTTCACTTGGAAGTTCATTTAATAATCAAACAACTATGACAAGACTTCTCTTATCACTACTTTTCTTTTTCATTTTTGGTATTTGCAAACTTCAAGACCTGCTTTCCAAACTAGATGTAATGTATTACTTAATTCTGTATAGTGATATGAGAGACATTGTAGCGAGGAAAGTTGATCCAAGTTCATTGGATTTTCATTAGTAATAAATTTATTTTTGTTTATATATTTTTAAATTGTATTTTCTAATCTTTGCAACAATTTCAGATTACTATTATTATAAAGTAATATACTTCAAGAACTTACTACCATCCTGGCCCGGGTTTTTCTCCGTTTTTCCTTCGGGTAGAGGCGGATTTATTATACAGGTTCTCTAGGCTTTGTCTAGGGGCGTGTTTATTGTAACAATAAATCATGAATTTAGTGTTTTTT
>NNCF01126138.1:119932-161827 GCA_002313205.1 Laupala kohalensis
TTTTGAATCCGCCTCTGCCTTAGGGCCCTTGATCGGAATTGATGGAATACGTCCCTTGCTTGCTTCCGGAGAGTAAATTAGTTTATTGTCCTCCACGTGGTCATACGCAGTTTGTACTGTTTTTTGACAATAAATTTATTATTATTATTGTGCAGTATAATCACTACAATAGAAAATATAAATTGTGTGATGTCGGCCGCAAGTGAAATGAAGTGAAGTGAAGTTTCTTTTATACTTGTTTTGGAATTTGCTGTTCCCGCCCTCAGCTAAGTGGGCAAAAGTTGACAAAGGGAAAAAACAGTTCCTGGAACTAGTCTGAAAAAAATTGGAAGTGGAGAGTGTGGCCGACTTCATGCAGTATGTATTTTTAATGAGAAAATCGTTTTAACCAGCTAAAACTAAATATTACATAATATCAAAAACTAAATATTACATAATATCAAAAACACTCAAGATCCGAGGCCCCCAAAACACAAGGGTACTTTGATACATTCACATTGCAAATACTAAAATTATATCAGCATAGGTCATTTTAATCAGTAAAATTTAATTGCTACTAAGGAGTGCATTTGCTTATTGTATTGTTCAGAAACAAAGGGAGTGCCAGCTTCATTTGATTCATTCCGAATTTGGGTATTCAATCATGATTTTGCATGAAACATGTTCATACAATTTATAACAGATTCAAATTCCACAATGAATTACACTTTCAAAAGAGAAGTAATAATGAAGAGACTTTCTTTGTAAATTTTCCAAAAATTTTGCAAGTCAATGTTTTTTTTGGTGGCAGGAAGCCTCATTGTGACAAATATCATTCTGTATAAGATTCTTTCACAATCTACCAATATTTAATATTATTAATAAATAGACCAAATGTAAACAACTTAAAGAAATTCAGGAGCCTTCAATATATGCCATTTTCTTTGCACTGGGAATACAAGGAGACAGAAAAAGACAGAAAAAAGAAAAAAATATGCAAAATTTATTCACATCACCATAATATAGCTTATTTACATGAACAATTACAATAAAACAGAAATATATGACCATATTTACACCTCTCTTTCCTCAATATGTAATCTTAATAAGCTGGACTATAGTACAAAACAACCATCAAGTAGTAATAATATGAAAAATATAGCTGTATCGTCAAAAAATAATATAGTACCCCCAACCAACAATTATGTACGACTAGAATGTTTAACATCTCCACGTTTATCATTCCCATATAGAACTTTCAGAAAGCCATTTCAACAGGTACTTTTAAATAAAATAATAAAAAAATCTTCCAATTAACATTAACTCCTAGTTCAACTTATAAATAAATCAAAATTATAATTTGGATTGAGCATTATGAAGACAAACAATCTCTTCATCAAGCATTGATTTAATTTCTTGATCACTATAATTCAAACCTTTAAGAATTTCATACGTATGCTGACCAACACTGGGAGATGGCTCTGAAGCCCTTGATTTTCCCGGAGTGCGGTCTAACACAGGTGCAGGGCAAGGGGCACGAATTTTGGGATTGTCAGCAAAGTTTGTGAATAACTTTCTTTCGGTGTTGTGAGGGTCTGCAGCAGCTTCTTTCAACGAAAGAACAGGAGTGACGCAAGCATCACTTGATTCAAAAATTCGGCACCACTCTTCCTGAGTTTTACTTTTAAATTTCTCTGTTAGAATTTCTTTAGATTTGTCAAAATTACCAAATTGCGGAAGATCATCATGCGAAAAACCTAATTTATCAATCAATTCAGAATAGAATTGAGGTTCCAAAGCACCAACGGCCATAAACTTTCCATCTTTTGTTTCATATGTTTCATAAAAATGACGCCCAGTATCAAGTCTAGAAAAACGAAACAGATACATAAATAATCTTTGTTAGTTAAAATTAGTTTTCAAACATCTGTTCACAGAGGAACTCAATAAAGGTTACTTACAGATTTTTCCCTCGAGATCCATCCCAAACGAAAGGTAAATGCTGGGAGCGAAACATCCAACTACCCAAATAAGCAGTGCCATCCACCATACTGGCATCTACGACTTGACCTTTTCCAGATTGAGCTCTATGCAACAATGCCATGACGATACCAAATGCGCACGTAAGACCACCTCCACCAAAATCAGCAGCAAGGTTCACAGGAGCAATCGGCTTTTCATTACTTCTTCCAAACAAAGACAACAACCCTGATACAGAAGATTGCAATGCATTAATCATGGCAAAATATTTCCAACTTTTTAGCAAATACCTGACAAGTAAAGCCAAAGCCCTCAATAAGCACTTACCTTTTACTCTACTTTTCACATATTAAAAATTATTAAAGTTACATTAGAACGAGCTCAGCTCAAGTAACGTCTGAATAATATATCAATTATAAAAATTAATTTAATACATCCTACTAGCCCTGTTTCATGACAGCAATAACACATACAAATGGCAACCAGAGCAATAAGCTATCACCATATAAGTTCCTGTGCCTTTGTATGTATTAAAGAAGCTAAGGTGACTTATGTTGTTAGGATACATGCGAAGTAGGTGGGATATACAATGCACTTCAACTCCTCCCAAATCTTACAAATCTTACTTTGTTGGCCTATCCCAAGAAGGGGATCAAATTATCTGCTTTTTATTAGTACTACTAATTATGAATCAGTTCTAAATGACGTTATTTGTTTTACTGTCATGCAGCAGTGTCTTGGCAAATTTAGCAAGTTATTTGAAATGACTCGCTTGACTCTGAAAATAAAAATATAATCAGTCTCTATGTTGAAATCCTTAAAACCGATACATTTTTGTAATGGTAGTTATGAGAAAACGCAGCGTACAATTTTTACTATTTTGCAGAGTACATGCCAAATTCAAATGGTAATGAAATAAAAACAACCCATTCCTATCACCCATAGCCCAGGTCTCTCGCTGTATTCAACTTGAAATTTGTTTCTCAAATTCACTTTCTTTTACTGCTGCATAAAGGTTTATTTGGTATGAAAAACCAATATTCAGTTATCTTTGGAGGACCCCTGAAAACCCCATTTCTTCTGGGGCAAACTGTTACCCACCCCTTCTTTATGGTCATACACACCTTTTAACTGCTTCTTTGAACAATAAATTAATTGAAAAAGTTTTCAAATATGTGAAGTTTCTGTGGGTTTAAAAATTCTCCATAATATTCTCTCCTTTTAAACAGTAAAAAGTTTTGAATCAGGAGTTTTGACTAAGAGTTTCTTTTTTTCTATATTACATATATTACAGGTACAACATTGTTTAAGATTGAATTCTTTAGATAACAGGCAACTCAAACGGAGAGTTCAATTTGCGTAAGATATTTTTTGCAAAGGAATATGCATTGAGATTTTATTGTGACAACAATTCTTACCTGACGTAGAAACATAGTTAATATCGTGACCAGCCATGGAGGAATATTTTCCAGTTTGTCCGTATCCAGTCAACCTTGCATACACCAACCGAGGATTATCTGCCAATAAATCTCTAGGACCCAAACCTAATTTCTCCATGACACCTACACAATGACAACAAATTATGAGCTGCAACTTTCAATGTGTACAAGGTTGAAGAAAGGACAAATTACAATAAACCAGATTTTCAACAAAATCAAAAAGCAATATCGTATACTCCTAACCTGGTCTGAAAGGCTCAATAAGAACATCAGATTTTTTACACAATGAGTGGAAAACTTTCACTCCTTTTGAGGATTTTAAATCAAGAGCAATGGATTTTTTCCCATTGGCCAAACAATCAAACTCCTCACCACGACTTCCTCGGGTCTGTACAACAACCAAACATAAACGATTTTGAAGTATTTAACACAAAATCATTAGTCAATTAAACATTCTCAGTACTTTACTCACTCTGTCAACTCTTATTACAGACGCCCCAAAATCAGCAAGAATCATTCCACAGAAAGGTGCTGGGGCAAGGCCAGCCAATTCAATTACTTGCAAACCTCGCAAAGGCATTTTTCACACCAGATATTCTCTTCTTCAAATTCTCAAATTTGCTCTGTACCTGCTGTGGAAGTTTAATTTCGGTTATTCTAATGTTTCAATTTCAGAAATGCAAATGCATTATTACAAATAGGGTTAACTGTTAACAATTTAAAACACGAGGTAATTGAATGATACAAGTCTATCAAGCATGAATTGGGAAAATCTCAGCGAACGCTTATCGGAGCATTAGTAAATTTACACGGTACTGATAACGACAACTTCGGAAGATAAGAACTTAATATTTGTCGTATTTCAAGTGTACACATACACTACGATCAGCAGAATATCAATTTCAGACATGATAATAACACAAATTTGCTCAGGAACCAATGTTTTGCTCATTGTGAGTACACGAGTCGTAGGTTATTTGTATTACCTCCAGTTCGGTAAACTCGCGCCCAAAGTTCACATAATGCATTATTCGCGATGTCATCCTTTAACAGTGCCCTGCCAGTGCCTAAACTTCATTGGCACTGAAGTTAAGTGCCCTGCAAGTAGCTACGTAAAACGAATGGAGACGAAGTAGAACGAAGTTTCGTCTATTCTTATTCCTAGGTCATTCTAGGCGATGGTAGGATTCGTTACTTCAGAGCTGGGATGCATCCAGGATTTATTTTTAGGGACAGGGAGATCATTGGTTCTTCGAGGGTTAGGTAGAGGGACGTGGACAAGGACCTTGACAGGGTGGTCCACTTCCGGGGGATGAATGGGAGTGCGGGAACCCTCCACGGAAATTTTTTGTTTGGTTAAAATATTAAATTTCGCTTTATAATGTTGTATTTCACAACTCTACCGACCGCGACCTCGCGATTCACTTATTTTAAACCATTCACTCCTTTTTTTAATACATATTTTACTTCCAAACTAAAAAACATCTTAATCTTGCACGGAAATTCCCAGCACGTCGGAAGTACTAACTCACGGACCTCCTCCTCCGCCAACATTTACCAAGGAAATTTAAATTATTCAAAACGTTGAAACTTTCGTCAAATATTTGCATCAGTAGTCAGGGATCGAATTGTAGTTACAGAAACGACGCATTCCATTTACATGAATTTACGTACAAACAAATTCATAGAAACTGTGAAGAAACAACGCTCAATTAGCAACGTCACAACACAGCGTCACTTATCCCCTTAGGGCGGGGCGGAGCAATTATGGAAAACTGGCCTCCGCACGGGTGCCCTCATACAACTTCCTTGCGACCCTTGACTCATTATAATTGACTGTTAGTATGCTTTTTCGATCATTGTAATAACAATAATTACTAAAAGTTTTTTTTTTACGTTTTGGTCTTGAAGAAATAAAAACTCCTATTTAAAAAACGTCTTCCTCATAAGTCGCCCACTTCCTTGTCGCATGCCATCTCCCTAGCGTTGCTCATGACTGTGCATCACACAGAAAGATTCATCTAGCCCTGATGAAGGCCAAAATAAAGAGGGCCGTAACGTTGGCATGTTGTAAATAGGAGTTTTTATTTCTTCAAGACCAAAACACAAAAAAATATTTATTAATTATAATAGACCTACTGTCAATTAGATTAATAATCAAGAAAATACTTTCATATTCTAAATCGAATCACACCAGATTCACTTGCCATGCACAAAAATTAAATAATTATTAATTATATTTTTCCTTACCTGGGACCGGCGGGCCCCTGGAATTTTNTCCTCTTACTACCCCCTCCCCGCTTCAAATGAGCTCCCCTGGAGATTCTCTCTCTTTCACATTACAGGACTCCCTGAGGACTCCTGTCAATTTCTCGAAGAGTCGAGGAGAGTCAACATTTTTTTAAAAATTCAATACTGAAGTCATGTAGAGGGATTTTCTTGATTGCCCTCTTTCTTCGGGAAGAACCTGCCAAGTCTCTTTTCCCAAGATCCTAGATGAAATTGTTAGAAATTAACGGTTCATCTTACTGTGCTAAGTGACGACGAGAGTATGGGAGTCATGAAATTGAGAAATGCACACACGATGTCCCTTCGCTAACAAATAAACTTTACCAAAAAAGCTGTTATAAACTGCATTCGACCATGTGGAGGGTAATAAACTAATTTACTATCATATTTACAGTCATATTTCACTAATATGACTGCTCATCGAACTACTTTATAACTCGTAACACTAGAAACCCCGCGTGGGTCATTTTGGTTGTTGTGGTTTCACCCTCCTAAATATTTAAGATAGAGAAAATCGGGTCCGAAACTTTTACACAATTCGGAAGTGAAAGAGATATATTTAGTCCCCAGGTTGGAATAGGTTTTCAATAATGCAGACATTACCTGAAAAACCCCACGTGTATCTTTTTGACCCATTCTTTAAAAGGGCATAGTTTTTAACCCCACATCGACTTTTTGACGCTCACTACACATTAGCACCGTCGATCACTAGTATGGGTGCCAGGCTCATGCAAATGAACGTGTTTCAGCGTGTTCGGATTATTTTGTTTGTTTTGTGAGTGTTTTGTTGTGTGTTTTGCAAGTAATGTCATACACGTGTGAAATTCTAACGGTAGCGTGTGAAAATTTATTGTTGTAATATCTACAGTTCATTTTGCAATAACTACGTATTTATTAAATAATTTCTTTTATAAATATTAATATCCGCCACTGCCCTTGAACCCTTGGTGGGAATTCATAGGATGGTCCCTTTCGTGTTTCCGGAGAGTAACTTTGTTCATTATCTCTCACGTGATCATTCGCAATTTGCAACTGCTTTTTTTTACAAGGAAGTTTATTTATTTATTTATTTATGTTAGTATTATGAATCGCCATACATCATTGTTGTGTGCGCAATATTATGATTGTATGCAGGATGAAAATCTATATTGTTCCTTCGGTGCCGGAGTAGTCAAAATGTTTCTCTTCCCTCCCACAATTAATTTTCGCCCCTATCAATAATGCGCCGCCTGCAGTTCCCACTGAATCCTATCTTCCATCAAAGAATTTTGTGGTTTATACTCGTGTCGCTCTAAATTCCCAGGACGTTCCCCACTTGGTCGATCCGATCCTCCAACCCGCTCCATTCTAATCAGTGGCGAATCCAAGGGGGGGGGGCACGTGTCCCCCTCCCCCCCAAAAAAAAGATTGAAATAGCGATAATCCATACTTTCATACTAATATATAAATGCGTAATGCGAAAGCGTGTCTGTCTGTTTGTTAGTTAATGACGACTAAACCACGGAACCGATCGTGATGAAATTTAGCAAAGAGATAGTTTAGGTGTCCAGGATGAACATGGGTTAACTTTTATTTTTTTAAATGTATGAAAATAAAGATAAAAAATGAAGTTGAATGATAAATATCGATGAAATCGGGGGAAGCAATCGGCCATATTCACTTCGCTGCCTAAACAGTTCGAGATAGATGACAATTATGCGAGACAATATTGTTCGCCTGGAAGAGTTCTACAAAAAAGTCCGCGACAGCATATGTATATCTGCTAAGGTTAATTTAAATTATCTTATGAAAAATAGAAGTGTTGAAATACTTCAAATTAAGTGAGGAATTTAAGAAGGAAAAAAATAATCTTCATCAATTTTAATGGGTTCTATGTTTTGTGCATTTAAGAAAGATTAAAAAAACACCTTTAAATCGTAAAGTTTGGACGAGTGGTTTAGACTTTATGAACGTTTTAATGAAATGGTGCAACCGCGCTGCCGCAGCTGTATCTTGCATCGGAAGCACTAATTCGACCTGCGAAGCTTCTTCCGGTGAGTGTGTTCGTTGGTCTACGAGTTTCTTATATACGTTTCTCCGTTTGCAACATAGTGTGAGAAAACATTCTATAGCGATAGGGTCATTTCTGGCGTGGTCCTCTCTATATTTTGGTAGTCTTCCAGTTATTCCTTTTTTATTAAGAAAAACAAGTGCACGTGCATCGACAACAAGTAAATTCTACCGTAAATACGAAATGCGAATTAAATTGCTTATTCCATTTATTCAGAATCACTGCACACGGACGGATAGACGGACGGACGTTATGTCAAATACCACTTTTCCAGAATCAGTGATCACCGAAACGGATATTTCCGTCGAAATCTCGTTTTCGAATTTTTTTTCACGATTACAATACTTTCTATATATTACGTATATGAGAAATTAAAAATCCCGGTGGAAGGACACGCACACTTGCGGGTATTTCTCCTCCCAAAATTAAATCCTGGATCCGCCCCTGTTCCAAGTTAACCATGTTAGAAATTTGTTTACATTAAAAAAAAAATGTTTCGAACAAAATGATATTTCATACTTTCTCTCTCGAACAATAAAATACTTGATTTAAGGAATCCTTTTGATTTCCGTAACAATTCTTGCTGACCTGAAAGTCACGAAAAATCATGAACATACACAGCTAATAATAATTCCCTTCTTCAATTAAAAAGTAGCTAATTTCTGTAAAATGCATCGGAAACGGATGAAACATGTTTTTAGTGTGATTAAAATTCAATTGGATATTTTCATGTTATGGTAATTAAATTTCTTTCAAATTTACATATTGATCTCTTGTCATTCCCTATTTTTAACTAACCCTATATTTCTGTTCTATATTTTATTAATAGTTTTATTATTAAGATTTTGTTTGTATCAAGTATATAGGTGAGTAGGCCTACCTGATTTTGCATGCTAATGATCGTGTATATTTCCCCTCAGTGGCGACGATTATTTCCTTAAATACTTTAAGGAAAGATAAGAATTTCATTTTCACCGTCTGAAACTTGGAATTATAAAAAAAATACCCCACCCTTGATGTGGTAATCACCAATTGTCTTTCCTTTGATTTACTTCATTATTTAAGTCATACTTAATGGAAATATGCAGCAAAAATGCAATGTTAATGAAAATACTTTTTTTTGCCGTCCCACTTTTGATTCCCAAACGCCGCTACTGTTTCCCCTGTTTATCTTGCGCTTCTTTTACAAAAAACTCACACCTTGTGTGATTTCTACATTTTATAGGTATGGGATTCATCAAATTTATTGAGTCATTTTAGAATGACATTAAATGCGTGTATTTCCTATAGTTTATAATAAAGTATAAAAACGTACAAAATATTGAAATTATATTCATTTTTGCATTCCACATTGAATCCTTTCGTGAAAGGAGTTAGGATCAAGAAATCACAGGACATGATGTTCCATCCACATTACATCATCTTATGACATAGCTCGGAATTTGCCATGTGCTCCGTCCCCTTGCCAACCCAACCAACGCTACCTCGATGCGGAATACGAGATGCCCGGAGTGTGTTCAGAACTGTGACATGCAGTGATACACTTAGATATGTTTGATAATACATTTTTATCAAGAATTGTGTTCGATATATGTTTTCAAATATATTTGTTGTTCCATCGAATATGTTTACAATGTATGAACATTGATTAAACTTTGTTCCACAAAGAATAATTAAATCTGTCACAAATTTAACAAACATTGGACTATAAGGTGATTGCTTTAAGTTCCTTATACAATTTCCCCCCCTTTAAGATGCAACCTTTTGGTTCTTTTATTTTTGTAATGTCCAAAGAATAACGTGTTCGGCCTATTACGGATTCGCTTCTTCCTTTGTGACGAATGTGCGAAGGATCTTCTGTGGAAAGGACACTGATCTTTCTGAACACTGCTCTCACTTTGAGGGAGTGGAGTTAATCGATGTGCGCGTAAGTCTAGCTCGTATTTTCCCTAGTTTTTTATAATCTTATCGTAGTTTCACTGAATGCAATTGCTTTATGCTTGTGCAAAAGATTGTAGTTAAACTAGGGAGGTGAATTTAAAGACTCCAACGCTTAAACTTATTGTGCACGATATCATTGTATTATGGTGTTTCCTGTAATGCCTCTGTCCGCCATATTTGACTTGTACGTACGTATATAATTACACCTAATTGTAATGCTTTTATCCATTTATCTTTTAAACTTATTTTCATATCATGTTAACATGTGTATATTGTATTCGTGCTGACGTTGTTTGGATTGGGAGGATATGACTTCAAGTGGAACTTTTATACGATCCAAGCTAGTGACCTTGAGGGAGAGCCATTTTGCTAGTTATTTTGTTCGTTCATTAACCAAGTTTCTACGTAAATAATTCATTTCATCCTACGTATTAGTTAGAAATGAATTGTCAATTCCATTTCTTCGTATTTCTTTTGTCAAGATACGAACGTTTCATTCCGTGAAATTTTTCTGGTTGGTTTTCTTTTGTCTTCGTTGTTAGCTGTGTAGTTCCCATAGTTACTAGCGATTTATTGAACAAGCGTCGTGTAAGAAATATTGATAAAACTCGTAAAAGCCTTTAACGTAGTGTTTTTTTTGTAGATTGTATGATATACTGGCGTTGAACTAATGGAGACAACTTTAAATTCCGAGTTACTTACTCGGGTTTTAAATTTCCACGGTCAACAACTTCAGCGGCTTTGGGAAGGAGAGAGAGGTGAAGGGGATTTACCGAAGCATGGAGTTGATGTTAAGGAGTTGGATTTTAATGATTACCAGCAGAGGCAAAAACATTTGAGGTGAATTAAGGTTAAAACAATTTTTTTGTGATTTATTCTTTTTTGTTTTATTTTTTCTTACAATGGGAATTTTATAGTTTTCAAGATCGTGGGAAGAGGTTAAAACTTCAGCAGTTTATAGTGAAGAAGGCTGCATCTTTGTACGATTCATCATTTGTGCAACCAAACGAAGAGCCTAAGGATAAGCAGTCTAACGACGAAGGTATGTTTGTGCTTTTTCTAAGGTGATATCAGTCTAGTTTCTGGACTGTACTGTTTGTAAAACCCAGTCACATAAGATCATAGTACCAATATCACATTGCGGTAGAATCCTAACCTTTTTTCTTGTATATCCCGCTGCGAGTGTTGCTACACCACCATCTCTGCCAAATTTTCTGTTGTACCAATTTTCCTAATGCAGAATAGCTGGGACCAAACATTACCTACTTCGGGCATCTTTGTGTCGGCCAAAATGTTTCCTTGATGTCGAAAGATAAAACAAATGTCATACCCTAAACTAATTTTTCAACTAACCTTGATGGAAAAATAGCGCGGTATAATTTTTTGAGATGGTCATTGTAAATTTGAAGAGCGATTAATAAAATTTATATTTTGCGACCCACAATTATATTCTTGGTTAGATGACACCAATGGTTTCTTTGAACATTGCTGCTATTATCATTGCTATATTTGGCCATGCTAATGTTGTGTGAGGATGTGATTGGACAAATAGGGAGTTTTGAAATTCTTATTTTTGTATGTGGTCATAGTGTATGTATGTATGTATATATATTTATTTGTAAAAATATATTTATGGGGTTTTGAGCATTTTAAGAAATAAATCTGTTCTAGCAATATTTAAATGACCCAGTTATTCCTAATATTGATGAGTTCATTGATTGAGAAATCTTTTCTTTTTTTTGGCACTTTGAAACTGTTGTTGATAGAAAAAAATATTGTACTATATTACTGAGATTAAGGAAGAATTATTTTATATCAAATATCTTGGTATACTTTTATTAGTGTATTGTAGCAGTTACCATGAATGATGGCATGTCACTTAGGTGTGCAGTAACCCTCGGAAGAATACTTCACCATACAGCAAATAGTCATTTTTCTCTTGGGTATGGAAGTGAGCAGACAATTGAGTGATTACTTGGATAGTTTGCTTGCTACAGAGATAGAATGATCAACAGTTGTTGTTTGATGGTGCCTTGTTTGAATTTTGGGAAGAAGCAGGTTTTGCACAAGCAAGGGACTTTCAGGGTTGACAACTATTTCAAGAAATAATATGAAGCTTGCTAGTTGTTTCTATTCATTGCCTAGGCGCAGGAGCAGACAAAGGTGCTGTAAGAACTACTGCAAAAGATTAGAAATTTGTCAACGATGTAAAAGGATCCTTGTCTGTCTTCGTGGCCATATGCCATTAACATTGGTGGTGACAATAGTATGGTAGGTAGGATTTGAAAAAATGAAAATAGTGAAGGAAACTAAGCCTGATTTTTAGTGAAGTTGGAGACGATGGTGGTAGCAGGACTCTGAAGGAAAAACAAAAATTGAAGAGAAGGGTTTTATTTGAAATGTATTTGTTCAATGTTTATTAAGTTCAGTAATTATATTATTTCATTGCTCCCAAATATTTGAAATTTTTACACAATGTAGGTCTTATGTTTTATAGTTATATACTGGTTATTTGAAAGAAAGTTCAGTAAGGTTTTATGTATCTGTAGCTGGCTCTTAGATTGTCACTTATTTCTGGTTGTTTTATTGCCAAAAGAAAATCCCTGAAAAACTGGGCGTTACTATGTGGAGATCAGTAAGTCAATGTACTCCTTTGAGCAAATGAGGAGCCAATTTGTGTACACTGATCAATGTGTCTTCAGGAAAACCAGAGAAAATTCAGGGAATGTAGATATAATATTTTTCTCTCTGTTTTGTTTTTCATCATGTCTTGTCTGCTCCTCACTAAAAGTTGAATGAATTCTTCTTGGCATTAAGCTGGTGGAAATCAATTATTTGATTGTGGTTCATTCTTGTGTGGTTTGCAAAGCAAGTGATCATACAGTAAGCATAAGCAGAAAGATATTGTTCTTCAATAATGCATAGTATTGTCTGGTGCAAGGTGTGAAGGTTTGTAAGTTATTGACTCTAATGTTCTGGAAACGAGCATTACACAAGGTTACTGGTGTTATATTGGCCAGAAAAAACAATTAATCACATGAGAAGTGCTTAATTATTTGAGGTACTCTTTTTAGTGTGCAAAAAGATCATTAATCCTGCTTGGTTTTGTGCAAGTTTTGACATTTTTGTTAATGTCAAAAACTCCTACAACAGAACACAATGGTTGTCCATTGGGTTAAGGGTGGTTTTTCTTAGCCTTGTCTCCCAGGTTGTGACCATGTTCTGGCTGATATGAATAGTGTGTAAGTAGACTCAATTTTATGTATGTTTGGTTTGCATTACAATAATTGTTTATGGTAACATTTTACAAAAATCTACCCCAAAGTGGATGAAATGAGTGTATCTATGTATCTCTCACCATAACTCAAGAAAACCTGGAGTAATTTCAACCAAGCTTGGTTCACAGATGACCGACTCTGGCAACAATCACTGTTGGGATAAGACAACCCTGATACCCCATAGAACAGGTGTAGCGGGTGGGGTTGGGAAAGGTGTGGCATGTAAAAATAATTTAGAATGGATACAATTTTTTAATGATGCCATTGAGATAGATAGGGGTACCCCCAATACTGCGTCAGTTTACAATCAATCCACATGGGAGATAATCTGCAAATTTTTAACATCCATGGGGCAGGGGGTGGGAAAGCGGTGGCAGGTTCAAATATTAAGAAACTACTGATATGCTAAGCTTATTGCAAAGGGGATGGCATGCAAAGCTTATAAGAAAATGACATATTAGTGTTGGTACTGTAGTATTATATTGTACCAATTATCCTCCCAAGGCAACTTACAGCAGCTGCGGCACAAGTTAATTAACACTTGTCAAATTTAACTATTCAACCAAAATTTACAATTTAAAGAAGTCTTTTTTCGTAAAAGCTCAAAACAACACACATCAGTAAAATTTGAGGTTCAATCTGAAACTAGTGTCCAATAGTAAATGTTGGAGGTGGACTCTTAAAATTTTTCTAATCGCAAATGGTAGCACAGTTTGGTTTCTGCTCTTTTTACAAAGTAATGAACAAATTCTAATCATGAAAAGTATTTAATATTAGTGATGATATTTATTATTAGATAATTTTTTTTTCATTTAGTACAGGTATGTATTGCGAGCCC
Source organism: Laupala kohalensis (assembly GCA_002313205.1). Lineage (NCBI taxonomy): Eukaryota > Metazoa > Arthropoda > Insecta > Orthoptera > Trigonidiidae > Laupala > Laupala kohalensis. The sequence goes on from NNCF01126138.1 coordinate 133,727, forward strand.
CTGAAGGATACATACTTATGTATTTAATTTATGTAAATTATCTATTTACTCTGTACCTGGTTGAATAAATAAAGTATAAAATAAAATGTAAAATAATTTTTAAACAAGGTTTTGTGTAAAAAGTACTGAAATTAAATGTAAGGAGTAAAGTTCAGTTAAATTGATAATCAAAAACGTTGATAAAAGAGTGCTAGAGGAGTTTTAATGCTTTACTTCTTTTCCCAGAAATTTTATAGTAGTATTTGTAATTATGACACTGGATGCTTTTTAAATTTTCAAATATGTTTGAAGTATTGTGATTTTAAATTTTACTAAACATTATTTTTTACTCTTTCGAACAGTACAATTTATATGAAAGCGTGTAAGAAAATAATTTTTTACTTTTATTGTATGTACTTGTGTAATGGTTTTATGTCATGTATATGGTGAGGTTCAGGCCATTAGAACTGTTCTTCCACCTTATTGTGACTTGGGGTAAGGGATTGAGGAACGAGAGGGAACATATGATACTGTAAAGGTGAAGACTCGACTTCTAGACCACCACTGTCAAATTCTAACTACTGTTGTGGTGTTTGAGATTAAATGTCCTGTTGTGTATTTCTATAATATTCTAATGTAATAGGATACTAGTATACTAATTACATTTTGTTCTGAAGATCTTTAACCCATATATGCCCACTGTTGCATTTTTAAGGTGGCTTGTTTAACAATTTTTAAATAATTCCTAAATAATGTTTTCCAATATTTGTTTGAGTCAACTTGAGTTGGCTATTGCAAGAAAGATTTAAGTGCTAATTAACCTTTTATAAGGAAATGAAGGATGCTGTGGGCTCAAATGTTTCCTAGGTTTTGAATTGGCAAAAATGTGTGATCAAAACCTGTAAAGTATCATAGTAATTGCAACTGTTCTTGTAATTCCTACATTTACTTTAATTAATTTAAATCTCTGCTGTATTTTAATATTGATTTTTGATAGCATTGATTCTTAACATCAAAGTGTGTAAGCGCCCAATAATGGGGCTCTGGGCATGGTTCGTTACATGTTTGTAAATACATAGATAAGTCAATAAGCAAGTTTCAAAACTGGATAGGTGTCACAGAAGTCTTTTGGTTGCTGTCACAGTCAACGAGTAATCTTTTGGATTATGGTTAATCAGTTTCAAAATGACTGCGGCCCAAATTATTTTTTAGGGGCCTAAACAGATGAAAATCATGGGGACTTAAGTCGGGACTACGGTGGATGTTCCAAGCATTCCCAATGAAATGTTTGTGACAGTTCCTGCATTGGTCTTGCTGTGTGAGGGTGAGCATTGTCATCCAGAAGAATCACTCCTTTTGTCAGGAGTTGAGGTCGCTTGTTGCCTTTGTTCCCATAGAGTGGTGCAGTAAGACGTGGCATTCCCAGTCTCACCGTCAGAGATGTCACGCACCTTATACGACAAGCATACATATGCTGCCATCTGTTGGCCAAAAATGAGTTTGTAATTCAAAAGAGTATAAGGGAAACTGATATTTGCTACTTACACATTGACTTACCTCATAATTTCTATATGTAATGTGCATAGTTACTCGTTATAGAGATTGTTGATTCACTATGTGCTTTTAGACTGTTTTATGCTTGTGACAAATGTTACCCTGTTCTAAGTAAACAAATCTAAGGTGATCAGCCTCCTAGTAAAACGAGTATAGGAGGTTGTGACTGGAGTGAATCAGATTTGCCTTGAGAACCTTTTATTAAGTTTCTAATGGAAAGGGCGGACTTAAGTGTATTACTAAAATTTACCCTAATTGTTTTCACTTATAATGGACAACCGTAAAATTGGAAAATTGTCGACACCTACAAAGTTGAAGAAAGAAGGAAAAACAACTAATACCCAAGCAAAATGAGTTAAAAACTCTATTATACCCAGCTTTTGAAAAGAGAGAAAAATGGTCAATGTATAAAGAATATCATACTTACCTGAAACTTCATAAAATGATATTGTGTAAGTTTCTGAAAGAATGGTTTCTGAATTTTAATTTATTTTTTTAGGACACCTTTTGGTCTGATCACTTTTATTTTAAATTGTCTTTTGCTTAAATTTCTTAATAAAATGTATAAAGAAAGAGATTCAATCACTTAATAAATAATGAATTGAAGCACTGCCCTATCAATCTTTCATAAAATAAGCCTGGAATATTCTATTTATTTACTTACTTGTCACATGGTGTGCTGAAACATTCCTAGTTTTTGGTAACGTGCTTCAATAAACATGTCATGAATGCTGATGCAAGCCACCTTGAAAGCATTTTTGAGGGGCTAGTGTAAGCATGCCTCCAAATTGAAGTTTTGTGTGAAACTGAGTGTTAGAGGTTTCAGGACAATGTCTGCCTATAAACAAGAAGTATCTTGCACCATTTGATTGTGGGATTTTTTATTACCAAATCATAAATATGGGAAAACATTTACATTAAAAATTACAGAAATCGAGTGGACCGAAAAAATATGGGGTAAATGGCAGGTTAAGGATTTTTGGATTTTGGATATTATTTTGAATTTAGTATGGTTGTCCATTCTCTAGTTTTCTTGGTTTTGCTTCTATCAATGATTCTTATGCTTATTTCTGTGAATTACAGATTGTTATGCTGTTACACCACCGTATGAAACATTCTTACAAATGGATAAACAAAGTAGACAAAAACATTTCATGCAGGTACTAGTAATTTTCAAAGTTGAAAATTGAATATTTTCTGATTTGTTTGCATGAATATTTATATCTTGGTTATTGTACTTAGAATTTGAAGAGGGGAGACATTGTCATCTGCTCCATCACAGGGAAGTCTGTGCCTGGCATGATGCTAAAGGTGTTGTGCACAGATGGAGAAGATGGGAGATATTCAGCGGATCTTAATGTGAAGGTAAAATAGTTTACCCACTTTTTATTTTCTGTACCGAGTTTAGTATGAGGACTTGATAAAGCTTAAATTTGGTTGGTGACTTATTTTTCAATTTTGCAGTTATCGAAAGTTAACCCTGCACTGCATGTTTGAGCGATGTTTGAACCGCCCACTGCACTCTTTTTCTCTCAAAAACTAAATGCTTTGAAATGAAGCCACACCTTCACCCACCACCATCTGTTATAGCATTTCCATGACTTTTGTCGTCTTTGATTTAGTTGTCAACATAACATGTTACTTGAGTGGTCCTACTTACAACAATCAATTCCGCGAAGTCGAATGAAACTTAAGAATTTGTCCCAGTCCACTATATTGCTGTTGGTTAAATATTTGACTCATCTTTCTTCTGTTACAATATGTATTGGTCTTTAATTCTTTTTATATATTTCTCTAATTAGTTGTTACTATTGTTTTCCGTATTTCCGTACTGGTCTCAGTAATTGAATATTTCTGATGAAATTCTTCAGTGCTTTTCAGGGAATTGGAGTTCGACAACGACTAACTGCTTTGATTCAGATGTAGACTAATTTTTCTAGTCTAGAGGAATATAACTAGATGACAAAAATGATTTTAATCAGTAAATCAAATTCATTTTTGTCAAATTTTGTATCATCCTAAAACAGAATGATAAAATTATTTTTACTGAAATAATTACTTTGCCCACTAATTTTAAAATGAAAACAAGATTGAAAAAAATGTTTGTGCATTACTTTGTACTACTTGTATATATTTCAAATGGACATAACTTTTTTTTCGTTCAATGTAGATATTTTTTGGATTACATTTTACATAATTTTTTTGTTTTTCTGAAGTTACATTGCCCATGTTCTGTGATAACCTCTAGAAATCATTGAAAAATATTGGGCGGTTCAAATACCGCCCCGCGCGATCTAATGTCATGGAAAGAGGCGTGCACAGTGCAGGATCTGCTTGAAAGGTTGAATGGAAAATTAAAGTATAACTCTTGCTTTTGTCAATATGGGACTTGCTTTTTGGCACTGGGGTGTATTATATGAATTAGAAGCCAAGCTATGGGTCTTTGAATCGTAAGTAGTTATTAACTGAAAATATTTTAAATCCATTTGGAAAATTGAAGTATGTAGACTTCCTTATATGAAAATAAAGAAAGTGGGCTGTATGAATTTCAATTCATTGTTTCAAGAAACTTTCACTTTCCTCTATAATGTAAGTTAAAAGAAGAGATTAAGTGTTCCAATGAATATTGCACACCATTTCTATGAAACTATACAACTAAGAAAGATCTGCGTAGTGTTTTATCTGGAGTGGAGTATTATATGGCAGTAAATCATAATGGTGAAGGAAAAGCAAGTTTAGTGTTCAGGAAGGCCAGGTGCAGGTGGAATGAGGAAGTTTGTAGGTTTTTTAAATTTTTTATGTGGGGCTTTAGGGCTTCAACATCGAGGTCATTAGAGCCCAAGTGTAAAAGAGTAGGAGAGGGAAGAGAACTAGTGGAAACTTTAGGAAGAAGGAAAACCATTTGGCTGGGTCACCAGTTTCAATGAAATGGCATGCAAGTTTAGAACGAGAGCTAGCAGGGAAGGGAGGGGGAGAATGACAGCTTGGAAGGAATGCTGGATGATATTAGAAATGACAGTTACTGTTGCGGAAGTGCTGTGTCCTGATGTAAGAATACTATGTGATTAGTTGTTCTTTTGAGATAATAATTGGCCAAAATGTAAAAGTATCAGCTGATGTGTCCTTTTCAGTAGAATGTTAATTTATTTCGCGATATAGATAAGAACAAATTTTCTTGTTTTTCTTCCAGGAACAATTAACTTTTCATTTACACATTAATAAATATAAAGTTGTGTTATTTAGAATCTGTCAGAAATGTACACACTTCGTCTTTCATGGGGTTTATGAACTACCGGAACTGCTTGGGTTGGAGTGGGAAGGGGGTGACCTGTAAAGATAATTGAAAACTACCGATGAGTGTAGAATTCATGGTTTACAAGGTTGTCGATCGGGATGAATTGTGACACATGGATGTAATTCATGCGCTCAGGCAATGCTGAGTTCATTGAGTTAATAAGTAAATTGAACTGCGAGGGCCAATGAAAGAAATGTGTTGAACTTGAATCTGTGCTTCAGACTGCTTCCACCCCATGCTTAAAACTGTTCTCCCCTTGTGCAAATTCTTTCCTATTATCTGTGTCTTTATTGTTGATTCACATTTTGAAGAATATTGTCGTGGATCTTCCTCCATTATTTTTTGTTTTGTTGTATTGAGCACAAATGTCTTGTTCAATGATAAGTTTCAAATAAAATGACAAGAGTACCTTTTTTACTTTCTCATATACATAGTATATAGAAAGTATTGTAATCGTGTTGATTTGAAAATGAGATTTTTGCGGAAATGTCCGTTTTGGAGACCCCTGATTCCGAGAGTGGTTTCTGACTGGACGTCTGTCCGGTCTGTTAGTCTGTGTGCAGCACTCCTGACCTAATGGAAAAATGTTTTGTTTTCAAGTTTGGCAATGGTGTGAATCCACAGAGTATGTGTTTGTAGATGTGTAATTTTTATGTTACTGTGAAAAGGAGAACAGTGGAATGTCTGCACCGTATGTTTCTCTTGGTATCGTGAATCTTCCACCCACGCGACCTCTATGCACTTATCATAACCTCACATCCGGTGATGCTGGATCATTTTGCTGCGTAAGCTGTGTCCTGCTCCTTTTGCCGGATTTTCTTGTTAATTGGTGTGTGCAGTGTCATATTTAATGTTTGTGTATATTATTTGATGCATGAGGATGTTTTTTATATTATTTCTGATTGTTTTAAGAATTAACTTGGCCATGTTTTTTTGTTTGTTTTGAAGGTGTTTGATAAATCTTTGTTAATTTTTCGTGATATTTTTAATTCAATGCTTTATAGCAGTTTCAATCGTTAAAAATAGTATTATTGTTAAAAATATATTTTAACACTACAGAATTCTTTGACGATATAGATATGTAGCGTTTCAAAATAACAGGAAGTAAATAAAAGAAACAGTATCAACTATTTAACCGAAATATTTAATAGATACGATTAGTGTTTATTAATATAAACGGCTCGATGTTGATGAGCCCTAAAGCCCCACAAAAAAAAAAAATTAATATAATTTTGAAATTTCGAAGTGAAAAAGAAAAACAAAAAAATACACTAGTTCCCAATTAAATTATATAAGAATATTTATGGTCTGTTGGCTTTGTTCTCGCGTTAATAATATCCTATTTAGTTCTATATTTATTCATAAATATATCTTTTGAAATAGTATATAAATCTTGCTGATCTTATCTCTCCCAGAAACGAAAAAACAGAATTTGTATATTCTTTTATATAAACAGAATTCTTTTATATAAATGCTAGTAAAATATTTCTTTAATAAACTTTTTTAAATTGGGTAAAATGAAGATCAAAATATAGAGTAACATGTGAAAATCATCCCCCTCGTAATAGAATGCTTTAATGCTGCTCTAGTCCAGAGTGAGAAACTTATGAGAAAGTATGTACAATGGTTTTGCACCACTAGTTTAACCTTGAAAAAGAAGCTATGTTTTTCAATATTGATTACGTATTGTAGTTCTATAGACTTAAGAGGTTTAATGTTGATTATTAATGCATAGTAAATTGTGAATTCATAAAAACTGAGAAATAATACATTTTAGTGGGAAAAGTATGACTCTTCCTTAAGCCTTGAAAATGATAATTATATTTTAGCTTAGCCAATGGTTTCTTGCAAACATGTTCGATTTATCAAAATACTGAATGATTCTTAGAAAGGCAGAACTTAACTGGAATATCCTCACTGTGTAACTAAGGTAAATACTGGAACAATAAAATAATGAATATTGTAATTTTATTTCAGGCATTTTGTCCTTTGTCCAATATGATCCCAGCAACGGACAAGAAGGCAGTGAATCGTAACTACTCAATCAATGATACGGTTTGCTGTGAGGTGTTAGAGGTGATACCTGAGTCCGAAAAGCTGGTCGTTGGCATGAAGGGGGTGGCGCTTCCACCCGGTTCAGAGTTTGCATCTCGTCTGGGACTAATCCATTCTGAGGATTTTCCCGAAGTTTACAAGTGAGTACTGCTAATAGTAGTAGTGGTACATCTTGTTCCACATTAGATTACCTATAAAACTTTAATTGAGCAAATTGTTTAGAATTGGAAAGAACATTTTTATATTTCCCTTTTAAGTATGTTCTTGTGATTGAAGTATTTTCTAGCATTTGTTTTTGGATAGTTGACAGTTCCTAATCATTTTGCCAAGGGTCAGGTTTTAAGCTGTAATGTCGTTTATTATGATTGTATTCAGTATGATTTGTAGAAGTGTTCTTATCTTAAATTCTGTAGAGGATTGAATTGCAGAACTGTTTTGTTTGATCCTTTTAAGTTTCTTTATCTGTAAAGTGGGAAATATTTTCTCCGTTTCAGTTAATTTGTTGTGGGAGGGAATGGATTCTTGTTTACATCACTTGTTTACATTCTATATACATATTTTTTGTGATGTTAATGTCTTGTTATTTGACATTACAGCATCTATAGACAGTGCAAAGCACTCAATCAAGTGCAATACCAAAATATGTGCAATATGATTGCATCTGACCAGCCATTATACTATGTTTTGTTGGAAAAATCTAAAGCCAAAACCGAGGCACGGTCCAGTAGCAATGAGGAATGGCTTCGTTTGGAGTTAGGCTTTATTTTTCAGCATTGCACCACACAAGAATCACAAAACACCATGTCCTTTCATGTAAACCAGCTCATCTGACTAGGGAGACACTTGTTAAAAGAAAGCTAAGATGGATGTATGAATTAAGTGGTTTTAAAGTCCAGTACAATAACATAATCAGCTTTATAGCCAACTGAATGGCAGGTGAGGTCCAGGTATTATGTTGGTTGATTGATAAATTGTGATAAGCAGGTGTGGTTGAAATTCTCTAAGCAGTTTTCTCTTATAGGATTCTAAGTGAGTAAAACTTAAAAAAAATAATAAAAAAAATAAATAAAGAAAATGAAAGAACAGGGACCATGCCTTAAGTGACTGGAGATGGAAAGTTTGAGGATGTTAGCCTGTGCCTATGCTATACAAATGGAAGAGAAATGTGTAATGGACACTGTTCTTGTCGAGTGGCAGTTTTCCATTTGTATAATGTATGGTGGATCTTGCTTTCATCTCTTGAAGTGCATGAAAAGAGAAATCAAGAAATAGGATTATATTTTTTTGAATTAATTGTTTTATTAGTTAGACTTTTTCTTTTGGAGAAGTGAGCTAATCATTTCAAGAGAAGACCTTTTTCTAAAAGCTGTAGGGCATCTTAGCAATGTTTATCCCTAGAGTAATAATCTGAGCATTTCCCTTAATTCTGTTAATGGTACAGTCACATCCAGTCACTTTTGATTACTGATACTAAGTGTTAATCTTCCCACAGTGAGAGTAAGCAACAAAGGAAATTGAGCATGAATTTTCGGTACATTTAAAATAAGACATGTTCAAGACATTGGATGGCATGAGATTTATAATGAAGAAACATGACCTGTTCTTTATGACAAGCTGTGAACAAGCTTAGTTTCTTTTGTCAGCTGAAGATTATAATTATTGCTGTTATGTGGAGAAAACTTGTACCATTGCCAATAGATATGAACTACTGACTGAACAATTGTGTGATAAATATAAGAGCCCTAAAATAAAGGGTGACTAAAGTAAAAAAATTTGAAGGTATGTAATGCCCTGATATCCCGTCATACTTTCAATCTGCATCCCGGACTGTACTGTTAATGGTTTCAAGGGGTGGGAATGCAGATCATTACTTGGGGTTGAACACTTGTAGTATATTACTTTTATCTGAAAGCAGCTGGTGTTTAAACTGGGTTAGATTTGGTTTTTCCATTCGTTTTATAATTTCAGGTTGGTTGTGGGCCGTGCAATGCAGTGTTGCGCTTTCCTTCATTTCGAGAGATATTAATTGTGGTTTCTTGTGTTTGTGTAGAAAAGCACAGGATTTGAAAGGTGAGAGCTACCAGAAAATATTGGAGAAGAGTCTGGGCTTCTACAACCCTAACAACATGAACTTCCTGGCTAATATGATGGGACTTGGCTCTACTACGTATTCGTTTATGACAGGAATGCGGTTAGTATATTGGACTAAAGAATTACCATCTTGGTTAGACGATGCTGTAGTACCAGTTTTCTTACTTTGGGTTATAAAATAATTGCTTTTTCAGTGGGCGATTCCCTGAGCCGGAATATGCTACAGAACTTCGTCAGGTTCAGGCAAGCAAATGGGCTTTCCGCAGTGTTGCAGAAGGAATTGAACATTTCAAGTCGGGACGTCATTCCGAAGCTTTTCAATGTCTCAATAAGGCTCTTAATATTGATCCTCGTAATGTAGAGGGTCTTGTTGCCAGAGGAGCTTTGTAAGTAGTCTGAAAATTATGGTCTTTTCCTTGTGACTTCTGTACGAGATGTAATTGGCTGTCTCCATTGTAGGTATGCCAACAGTGGCAGTTTCCAGAAGGCGATTGAGGATTTTGAGACTGCTCTGAAGTTAAATCCAAACCACCAGAATGCTAGGAAGTACATGGGGGAAACTCTAGTGGCTTTGGGAAGAAGGTAAATTCTGTCTTATTTTGAGTTGTTTTGTGAAGATAATTGTATTGAATGATTCGTTTATTTGTGAATCTTATTTCATCATATCATCTTATTCCAGTTTTGAAGATGAAAGTAAATTTGAAGAAGCTTTGAAAGCATATGAAAACTGTCTTACTCTGATACCATACCATGAGGAAGCTCAAAATTCTATAGAATTTTTAAAGAATAAAATCTTGAATAGTAGTAAGTTGTCAGAATCTGAAGTGTCTATTCCTGGGCTTTCATCAACGAAGACGACAGAAGTGAAGGAAACCTTGAAGCAACTGCTGAAAACGAATGAAGAGGAAGAGAAGAAGGAGAAGGAAAAGTCAAAATCAAAGAAGAAGAAAGAACGAAAGTGAGTATTCATCAGCATCAAATAATTTGAAATCATGTAGTTGGGTGGAATGATATAATATGTAATGTTATAAATTTTTTTTGTCTCAGGTCGCGTAAAAGACGTCATCGTTCGAGTTCTTCCAGTAGCAGTTCAAGCTCTGCAAGCTCACGCTCTTCTTCATCGTCATCTTCCTCCACAAGTGAAACCAGTTCTGGTTCTTCAAGATCGGGCTCTAACTCAAGATCTAGATCTCCATCGAGGTCTCGTAAATCGTCTAAGAAGCATAAGAGAAGGTATGCTGTAGTACATGCACCTACTTTAATTCCTTATTATTCACTAATATGTTAAATGCAATTGTATTTTCTCACTGCAGTTCACGCAAGAAAGACGACAAACGTGAGAAGTCTTTGTCTCCTATTAGTAAGAGAATGGCTTTGATGGACTCTGGTCAAGAAGTGGAAGGTATGTATATTTCAACTTTCTATGAATTCTTTTGAAAGTTAATTTTTGACATTGGTAAAACTGTTTTATGTAACTATAGGTCTCGGTGGCCTTCTTGCTCAAAGAGTGCCGCATTATAATCCACCTGCAATGCCATTTACGTTTGCTAGTAAGTAGCAATTCATCTGTACGTCTTCTATTCGAAAGAAATTTTCAAAAAATTTATCATCCATTCCTTTGTTTAGTAAACCAAGAGTCCATGAAAGATGATTATGAACAGCGGGTTTGTCGTTTCCTGGAGCAAACGAAAGGGGATTCAGAGTATGAGGAGAAGGTTCGAAAATTCCTCGAAGAGTCAGCAAGGTGGTTAGTATACTGTTTCTTTGATTTATTTTTTTTTTGCTTTCTTTAAATTAGTAAGATTTTAAGATTTAAGTAAATCAAATGGAAATATTTTTTACTTGAAATGCTTTTTGACATGCACTACTAGGCAGAGTCAAAGTTCCATTATTATTTACCTTGTTTTCATTACATACAACATGTTCCCCACCATTATTTTGTAAAAATATTTTTTCTTTATTCCTGTCTTGAGCGAGTTGTACAAATTTTGAACTGCTTATTTATTTTGAATGTGAAGTATTTCAGTTTCTGAAATTTAAATGCAACACAAATGATTTTCTGTTATGTTGTGCAGGAAGAAGGAACGCAAAGCTCAAGAGGAGAAGTCTAAAAAGAAGAAGAAGAAGGAAAAGAAGTCTCGAGATAAGGAAAAGAGTGAGTAACATTTAAGTAATATTTAATTACTTTATTACGGTGGAAGCAATGAGCTGTGAACCAAATTTTTTAAATTCTATTAATATAATTGTGTAAAAATAGGCAAGAAGAAGAAGAAGGATCGTGAAGAACATGAGAAAAAGAAGAAGCATCGCAAACGCAGTGACAAGTTTGATACAAAAGAATTTGAGGAGCAAATGGAATCAAAGAAATTCCGAGATGCTTTGAGGAAGGAACTTACTAGCAAGGAAGACATGCGTAAACGGAAAAGTATTGATGATGAAGAAGAGTTTTTGTATGGATCTGGTTCAGGAGGGGAAAAGAAGGGATTGGGGTAAGTTCTTTTAATGTACTTTTTATGTGGTGTAAGATTTTAAGTCTTTTAATGGATTTGTATTATTGTACAGTCTATTTGCATTGGAGAATCTCCCAGACCTAGAAGATTTGGAGTCCAAACTGAGAGTTTATTATGCTAAAGTAGAAAAGGATACAGGTCTATCTAAAAAGTAAGTGGAACATTCATGAGTTTGTTATTAAATTGAATAAATCTTCTTTTACTAGTTGGTTAATTGAACTTTATTTTACAGTAGGAATGAGGAAAAGGGTGAAAAAGAGAAGAAGAGACACTCTCCTAGTCCAGGTAAGTAATGCTGATAATTTTTTCATATTTGTATCTACTGCTTGGTTTAAAAAATTTTATGCTTGACATACTTGACAGGCGGCTGAAGTACTCCAAAAAGATGCCTTATTTAATTTCTGCATATATTAAAAACATTGCTCCATAAATTTGCTGCAATGAGGAGTGAAAGCTTGATATGTGTAAGGATTGCTGTTGCTCTAAAGAAAAGAATAAATGGATGAATATTTGAGATTGCCAATATACTGCTTCCGAACTGTGTCTTATGTTAAAGATTTCTCTGCAAAAGAAAAATATCTTTCAAAGGCTTCATGGATACCTGTGTGAATATGGGAAAAACGCGTACTAATGTGCTATCTACAGGTTGTGAAGCACTGCCCATGGTTTAAAGTATTTTTGATGAGAAATAATGAAATATTTTTTGGTATGTTCATGATAGAAAATGTTTGTCTTAATTTTCCAGATATTTTGAAGAATTGTTTATTAATGGATCCTTTCAATGTCATAAACTATTATTTCTGAAGGCATTAATGTGGGAAAATTCAAGGAACATAATGATTGTTTTCTTGAAATAGGGTTACAAGTTAAAATCCAATGATTTGAGAATTTTTTTCTACCATCCAATTTATGGTCGGCTCGTGAAGTTAATACCGTAAATTGGGAAGTGAAATAGGAGTGTAAATTTGCTTCTATCAACATCAAATAATTAAACTTTCAGTTAAAGCTCCAAATTTCAAGGTATAACATTGGTGGATTTTTCTTCGTAGGAGATAATCTAATGAGTGGTGGGTCTTCAATTCCAGACAAGAAAAAGATGGACATGTTTGCAGACTCTCCTTCACCCCCTGGAAGTGCGAAAAACAAATCCTCACCAATGGAGTCCCAAACAGTCATGTCTTCCAAATGGAAAATGCAGATTGGATCAGTTAATTCCAAGTAAGGGAAACTGCGGCCTACCTTGATATGGTATTTGTGCATATGGGTGTTTTTGTAATATTGTTGCTGAATGTATGTTTCAGGATAAAGAAGAAGGAAAAAATACAAAATGAAAAAGAACCTTGGGATGAAGTTGAGGAAAAGAGATTTATTTTTATCAAAGATGATGCTGATAAGAATGGCAGTGAGGACGATTCTGAGAACAGGAAAAAGAAACTACAAAATGAAGATAAATTCCCAACAAAGAGGCAGAGAGAATCTGCGGATAAAATAGTCACTGAGAAGGTGAAGAAGGAAAATAATGACGAACCTCATGATGATTCTATCAGTAAAACTCAGCAATTTGTTGATAAATATCAGGGTGGGTTTAGAATTAATTCAAGGGTTCTTGACAAAAAGACAGATGAACTTCCTCCTCTACCACCTGGAGTTCCTCCGAAGTCATCATTCTCTGTTGCCAATGCTAACAAACCACCCGCCAATACTGCAAACACATCTGCATCACAAGCTAAAGGTCCTAGAACTGATAGCGACAGTGACTCCACTACGTCGGAAAAGAGGAAGAAGAAGAAGGCTGCACCACCGTCAAAACCTGTTGCTTCTTCTAGAGATTCCTCTAGAAGTAGGTCAAGATCCAGAACCAAGTACAGTCGTGCTTCAAGTAACAGTAGTTCTCGCTCTCGATCCTACCAGAAGAACAGGAGCCGCTCCAAGTCTGGATCCTATGAGCATAGGCGCTCACGTTCTGGATCGTATGCCAGATATGGAAGCCGTTCAAGATCTCGATCGTATGGTCGTTATCGTAGTTCAGGTTCTCGTTCACGCTCTCGCTCGTATCGCAGTCGAAGTCGCTCTTATTATTCGCGAAGTAGGTCACGTTCTGACGACTATCGCAGGCGAAGTAGAAGCCCCTCAGATGACAGGCGCAGGAGACATGATCATTATATGAATAAGTTTCAAGGGCGTTACCCCCGCAATCGTGGCACCTATTATCGGCCTCGCTTTCAGAATTACAAGAATCCTCGTGGCGGTGGTTACACACCTCGTGGACGTAATCCTCATCAAAGGTATCAAGCTGGTCGTGGAAATAGGCCGTATGGACAAAGGGGTCGGGGTAGAGGTAACAGGGGTGGTAGATACTTCCATTACAAACCTGGCTCCTACAATAAGGACTACCACAGTCGTCGGTACGATAACAGGCCTCGCTCAAGAGGCAGCGACGACAGGAGGAGTTACAGCAGAGATGATGATGATCCCATGAAGAAAGTTGATGCTGCAAAGGAAAAAATAAACAAGTATATAGCTGAGGAGAACAAGAAGGAAGAAGCTACAACATCCTCGAGTAAAAGAGACGAACCTTTAAGTGAAGGTGAAGCAGTCGATGACGACGATTATGGGCTGCCCCCTCTTCCAGATGATCCTCCTTCATCTTCACGTGAAGATAGTTATGTTGACAGGAAGGTTTATGACGGCAAATGGGCAGAAAAAGATAGTGAAGATAAAAGTTCACGGAGCAAAGTTCCTGAGGGGCCAAGGCTACCCCCAGAGAACAGTATTGAAGAAATGGACAAATTTTTAAACAAAGTCAAAGCACAGAAGAAGGAAGAGATGAAGGAAAGAAACAAGTCTTTCATGAAGTCTGGTAATTGGTAAGTGGAACATGTGACTGTGGTGCATCATTCCATGCAGAGTTGGTGTAGACTTTCATGTTGTGTGTGAAGTATTTGCACATGAGTATATTATCCCTTAGATGTTTTAGTGAATTATGATGTTGGCTTTGAGTTCCAAAGTAAATTTTCCTTCAAATGACGTTTTTGTCAGGATTGAGAATATTTTTACCATCAATTTAGAAAATATATTACACCTGCTTATTTTCCACTAATGTAAAACAGTACAAAAATAGATGTATATAATAATGATTGATCGTTGTTTCTTACCTATCCTAAAACATCCTAAAATGAATGAATATATGTACTAAACAGGTGGAAGTGTTAATATTAATTCATTCATAGCTACTTGTATTGATGATTTATCTGTGAGAGAAGAATTGCTTAATTTTTCTGCTTACCTGTTACTTGAAAGCACCAGTTTTGGGTTGTTCCCGTTCATAGTTTGTAGTCTACAGCACGACTTGCCCTTGCAAAACATTGTATTCTTGATTGGTAATTAAATTTAATTGCATTTAATAAAAGTTTTTAATTCACTATTGCAGTTTGTTATTGTTTAAAATTCAACAGCTGAATGAATGGTATATTGCCTCTTGTAGTGTTTTCTTTGTATAAGTACGCTGTGAACCTTGAATGGAGTTGAGAGGATGAATATGATTGGTATTTTTAATAGCCTTATTGGATAAACTAATTTATTATTTGATCATATTTTTCATAATATATTAATAAAAATTATCCATAAAAAGTAAGTTGCTGTAACGTGGTCAATTCCCCAATTATCACCAAATTTTGATCACTAAACAAAATACTCTTATTACTCATAAAATCTTATTTTATGTATTATTCCTTTATAAAGTCTTTTTGTCTTTGTTTCATTTGATATAACTGGATTTTATTAGTTATATTGTTTTGGAAGGTAATGAAAAGCCCATAATTAAAACATTGTGTTGGGGAATGGTCCGGTGAAATATAAAAAAATACTTGACTTGATCTGAGAAAATATTTCACTTCTCAATAAAAATGCTCAAAATCGCTGCCTACACTGAAGACTATTCCGTCGGTTGTCCTTGTATTTGGAGGTACAGTGTTCATACGGAAGTCTTGAGTGAATACCTTTCAAAAACATCTCGAGGGAAGTGTTTCCTTTTGATTAAAGTATGGTAAGTTGTAAATATCTTGTAATAAGTACTAGCATATAAGCTTGTAAAACTAAGAAAACATGGGAATTCTATGAAACATTGAAATTGAGGAAAGTGCTTGAATTTTAAGTAATTTTTTAGGGTTATGTGCGAGGTAAAAACCCTTCATTGGTCGTAACCCAAACTTGCTGATGTATCCGCTAGATATCAGTAGCGGTGCATGCGCGGATTGTGTGTACATCGGCAATCCATCCGACCCAGGTTGGTCATCAATGTATTTACGAATGGCTGCTCCAGACATGGGTCATTCGCCGAATCCCGAGCAATCGCCACTTCGAGTATTTGCGGAGTAATCGCCTATTGGCGCGCATACATAATTAGATATACGCACTAGTCCCTTTGAGAACTACGATGGGGGAGAGTGGTTAGGTTATGGAGAACGAAGAGGGAAAAATTACATGTTCAGCTGCTTTCGTATTTGTTTTGATAAAGTAAACATGCAAAAATATATCTGTAAATCTTGTAAAACAATGGGAATTTAAGCTTACAAAGTCCCAAAAACCCGTCAGTCAGTTATTAATTAAATTTATTGCAGAAACTTGCAAACTGTGTATGACCACGTGGGGGACAATTAATTTTTCACGTTGAACCGTATTATAAATCTTATAATTTATTTTGCAATCTTATTACTTTATATGTAGTATTTTCGTTACCTTTTGACGTTAAATTTCTTTGTAACATAAGCAATACTTTGTCTTCTATCAAAGTTACATTGTAATGTTCGAACAACTTTCGTCGAAACGTTGAGATTTTAAACCTTTGTGTAATTAGTATGTCGTTTAAATATTACAATATTTCACGTGGTTCTAATATTTTTGAAGGTTAATGCAAAATATTAAAGTATTAGAATACATTTTTGGTTTTTAATTTTTCTTAATACATTGCACACAATGAGTCAAATGCAGTGAAAAAAATTCCAACATCATTATACCGAACAGGATTTTAATTTTTTCGCTCATTCAAATATTTTTATTCTCAAGTTCTTAGCTACGTGTTCCCATATTTTGATCTCATAACCGGTGATTGTTAGTTTAAAGTTGGGATAATTTTGTTACATTCCAGAGACATTCTGAGTATAAACTGCGTACCTTGGTCATGGTTTAGAGGCGTTTTGAACGTCTGACCCAATAAACAGTATTTCGCCAGGTACGTCAAAGTAATAAAACATGGTACATAGACTCTGTACAAGCACTCGCTGCGCATGACATACAGACTGAAAAACGCTAGAAAAGTGTTGTATCATGTTTCCTATGCATTCCTTTTGCCAATGCGATCTTGGAGTGTAACTTTTAATGAATATGGAATATTCATTTTAATGTTCATAATATGATTTCATTGTTATAACTGGTAGTTTTGCCATTTTTGATTTATCACTGAACGGATGAATATTTACATTGGTTTTAATTTTTCCTATCGAATTACAATGAAAATTGATGTATATCTGACAAAATATTAAATTTATAATGACGTAGCGGTTATCTGTGGGCTCAAAGTGTGTGTCGAATTTCATTGAATGATTCTGTAATCTAAACGGCAAGTCCGTGAAAACATTGTGCTCTTTCTAAATAAATAAAATAAACTTTATTGTCAAAAAAGCAGTTGCAAACTGAGTACGACCACATAGGCGATAATGAACTAAGTCACTATCCGGAAACAAGCATCCCATCAATTCCGATCAAGGGCTCAAGGGCAGTGTGGTCAGGATGGGTCCGAGTTCTCGTTTATTATATTAGTCAAGATAAGAGAACGTAAAAATGTTATTTCTTTGGCGGAAATTTTGGCTGCGTTTATAGAAAGTAATTGGTAGGGAATCTGTAAAGTTTTATTTCCGCACGGTATGGAAAGAAACGAAGGAGGAGAATGTTGAACGTTAAGAAATAAATTAGTGCCATCAGGAGAAAAAAAGTGCTTTTCTCTTTATCCCATCTTTCTTTTCTAGATTAATACGTTATATTAACAGTTGCATCCGTCTCCTCCGCTCTCGTGTTTTGCTCTGCCCTCCCTCGTAACAGCATCGTCATAGCAAAATGGAGAACGTAAAATTTTCGTCGAAATCTCATCCTCTTTCCTCTTTGATCTTGTTCCTTGATTCACCAGCGCGAGCTATTTTCATTATTCGTCGTACGTGAAGCATTACGTCTCCTGAGAAAAGATATTTCAGGCGAACAGAATACAAAAATGGCATTCAGCCCTCAATACTTTCTTTTCACTTCAAGCGTATTTCTTTTCTTCTTCGACCGGACGCTAAACTCGGTTCGCCTCTCAATGCAGATCTTGAACCAAGAGGAAATGGTGGCTGCTGCCGCTGCAGATTCATTCACGGGTGATAAGAAGTATTAAAAAGTACAATAAATGTATTTAAGGGAGCGTTTTATTCTTGAAATATGTTCAGTCATAGCTATTATTTCCAAGCCACGGTGTACTACTCGGCAACTCTGCGAACAACTGAACAAGCGCTCCAATGAAGAGCTCCGACTGCTGTACAATCGTGTTCTAGACGAATCAATTCTAAACTCGAAGTCACCATTCTTTGCTTCGGGGAAATTTAACATGTAGTGAAACGCACTGTAATTAAATAAGTTTATTGTTTAATATCGTCTTCGCGGTACATTGCTGTATCGTTCTCAACATGCTCTAAGGCAGCTCGTTACAGCTCTCATCACAGTAGATTATTAATTATTTTTTTGTCACTCTAATGTTGGTACAGAGCTTGTGCTCAGTGTAGCCAACGCTGTTACTTCGTCGTCGTCCAAAAGAGAAATGATACGTGTACCTCGCGTTATGTTGGCAGGGCATCCGAATTTCTCAAAACTGGAATCTATTGCCAATATCGCCTAAATAATGTTTCGTGGCTCCGTAGCACAGGGAAGAAACGGTGGTACTCTCCATTTATTCCTCTCGTTGGAAACATTTCCTGTACCTACTCACTTTCTTCCTCGTAGCTATTGAATGTCACGGATATATACTTAAGAGAGAGCGAAGAGCTTCGATTCGCTCCCAGTTCGGTGTTTTCGACAGATCACGGCGCACCTCGTTCTTATAGACTTACATANTAATTTGGTAACATTTTTGCGAAGTATGCCATGTATCAACTTCAATTTTATGTGTCAAGAGTTCAAGTCCAATTGGGGTGGGCCCCAATAGCGCCCCCGCCCCCTTAGATCCGCCATTGCGGACAACCACAGCACAGACCGCTGGGTCTATTTATATATAAGTCTATGCTCGTTCTGTGTGTTTGGACCGTCATTCATATTTCATGGTGTTGTTATGAGTTGAAAGTATTAAAACTTACAATGTGTATCATGTAATTTAAGAGTGCCTGCGTATTAGAAAACGACTCATGAATCAATACTATTAAACTTATATATTAGATTGTATTCCCGTAAAGGAAAAGCAAATAACAAACTAATTTATTAATGCTTGTTGTAAAAAACAACAACAATGGACTCGTTTACTGAAAATTCAAACAATTTTATCTCTGGACACCCTACTTTGGACTTCACTAAAATCACAAAGAAGTCAAGAACGAAAATGGTATTAAACTATTTTAAATAATTTATTGCACATTTTACCCCTTTAGTGCACCTTTCCCTTCCCTCCCTTTCTAACTCACTCAATTTCCCTCTTATCACTTCACTTCACTTCACTACCACCATCTTCACATCTGCACTATCGCACCCCTTCTTCCAGAACTTGCCTAATATTTTCCATAACCGATGCAGGTATTCAATTCCAGTCTCTAATCGGTCTGTTGAGAAACGAACATTTTCCAACGTCGGTTTTTTGTTTTTCGGAAAATCCGAACACTAAATCGACAGATAACAGTATCGAAACACCCTCAGAAAATGTACAGCGTAAATAAGTGACTTGATCCATCTTTAAAATTACAGATCTGAAGTGTTGTTTCACTTTGCGTCACGGCCGACAGCGTTTCTTTCCCACAATGCACCATTCCGTCTCTCTGGCCAACCGACGCTTTTGCAAGAGTTCCGTTGTGTAGAGCACATCAGAAGGGAAATGTCGTTTACAAAAGGGACCTTGCGAACAGTTAAGGTACACGAAAGCAAGTCGAGTGTCCGTGTGTTATCGTGACTGTCAGAAGAAGATAATCAGTGCGCACTGGACGTCAGTTGCCCTGAAGGAACCGAGTCAGAGTCGAAGGCTAAGATGAGAGCACGGGAAGAAGATTTTACTTTTGTTTCACAGGTACACGTACAATACGGCACTATAAGAATAGGTATTCACGTGCCACCGAACTCGGCTCATGCATGTTGTAAGTTCCATGAAAGCGCATGGACAACAACATTACTTCGGACTCTGTTTTCAGAAGAAAGTAGCAGTTTTTATGCGAAATATTGAGTTAATGTGTATACATGCTCACAGTTAAAAATATTGCAATATTACTAACATTCCGGTTGAGAAAATGAACGAAATAAATACCGTAAAAATATTCATTGATATTTATTATTTATTCAAATAAGAAACAACAATTCTACGATTATAACAACATGAGATAAATTAAGATTATATAAAAAAATATTTTTTAAGTCTGTCAATTACAGAAAATATTTGATACCAACTCATTATTTCGTATAAAAACTGCTATTTTCTTCCTTTTTTACTTGAAAATAAAATCGTATTTTATAGAAAAGGGGTTAGAAAAGAAACTATGGATAAGTTTGCTATTTGAATTTAAATTATTCACTACGGCGGAAGTTAATTCTTTCTATTTATTGTATTTTTTATCAACTAAATATATTAAACGGTTTTAAAGAATCGAGAAGTGTACTTTCAGCTAAAAATGACTGAATTATACCTCTTCCTGAAAATGATGTTATCTACTGAGACGCGGTTTGTCCCGGACAAACAGGTTCATAATTATGGACGTAATTGCTATATGAAAATCATTAGTTAATAGTGTCAGTAACTTTTTAATAGTAATTATTAATTTAAGGAATTCTTCTATTCTAAGGACCTTTGATAAAACACCTACTATATCGAAGTCTAACCATTAAGCATGACTTTATAAACGATTAACGAATGGCCTGAATGGGATTTAACTTACAAAAGTCACATGAGACTAGTAAAGGCTTTTACTTTTTTTCTTCTCAGGAAACTGCAGTCGATGATACAACTTGTCTGTAAACCTCTCTTATCCATCCTATACTGTCAAGCGAGTAATAATTATTCCTACGTATATTTCTGGAATTTTTCTCAGAAAGTGCTCTAACAATTTTACGAAACTCACAGATTACAATGTTTAGCGATAAATAAGGGTCTCATTTTCGAGAAGGATCGGTTGAGTACTTTGTTTATTTATAAAAAATAGGTATATTACGGATTCCAGTCTAGTTTCTATCTCAAGTGTTGTAGCTTAATTATATTCCAATAAATGTGACATTTGTAACACAATCAATCGTACTCTTGGACTTCCTTTTCAGTTTAGAAATTTACGTTAGAGAATGGAAGCTTATATAGATTGTAAGGTATATTGTCAATATCCCCTGATGAGTGTTACATGGTTTAGGGGTTCAGGGTTCGTTGACCTTCGCGACAATGAAATCTCGTTCGGCTAGTGGAACATTTTTAAAACTCATTTTTGTCAACACCATGTTGCATCTGGGTACACACTTATACTCTTTTACAACTTTCTATGTTTCATTAAAATCATAGGTTCGGGATAATAGAATATATATATATANATATATATATATGTGTGTGTGTGTGTGTGATACGACCTTTTTTGGACTATGCACAATGTTTTTATTATGATTTCTTTCTCAATGTGTCGACTCTAGGTTGGGACCTTGGTCAGGAGTAACAAATACCTGATGAAGACCTCAATGAACATATTTTATTATTGTAGATTATAAAATAGAATTTAATAGTATAATCATGTGTCCATGTGGTTTTAAACACACATAATTGCTATTGTCAATGATCGTAGTACAGATATTTACGATTACTCATCTCGTTTTCAGTGTTCGACTTGCAAGGTGGTGCACAGTGTGTTGGCAACGTATTACACCGCTGTCTCCTGCTCTCCTTAAGTATCCAAGGGCTTAAGTTCATTTTAGTGCACCTCTTTCGGTTACGTTTAATTAGAGGCAGGCGCCGTAATCCCTCCTTTCTTCGTGTATATCCCTTCGCATCGGCTTCGCACCTTCGTCGACCCGGCGACACTATTTCATGGCTTCTCTGGAGGTAAGGCTGATATTGCGCTCGCCCGCCCGCCTCCAAGACAATGCTGTCTCCTGCTGTTCCCCAAGACGCTGCTGCCTCGCATAACATTGCATGGAGCGCGGCGAAATTCACACTAGATGGTAGTACCGGCGACGCCCGATAGAGCTAGGTTGCTGAGACCTGTTTACGATTCTGTTGTATAAGAGTTGATGTGTGAGGTTATGTTTCGGCGCTGACGACGGTTGGTTTTGATGCTATGATAATATTACTAAAGAGTAGGAATTAGGGATTTTAAAATAGATATTAATTAGGAAGTAGTGATGCAACTAGTGTTTTTTTCCACGGTGTTTGAGGACTTTTTTCTAGTAAGATTTGTAGGATAAAAATATTTATAGTAAAGCTGATACATTGGTTTATGGAGAGATGTCTTTTGTTATTGTGTTATATCCATAATTCACGAGGATGCGAAGAAAATAGATACCTCAAAACGAAATTATTCTAGGCTACAAATGAGAAATATGACAATAGACATAAGACACTAACGCCTGTACTTTTTAAAATACTGAAATCATGTACTTATTTTAATCAAATTTTCAATCTTCTCATTTTTTCAGTTTTGCTATTTTGGTTATTTTTAAAAATTTGAAACTTTTTTAACGTGTTAAAAATTTCATAATTATTGGAGTTCTAATGAAGCAAATTTTTGACTCTTCGATTATTTCGAAAATAAAACAATTTTTTTTTGGTTTTCCATAGTTGAGTCAAAATTTCGCTACGCTAAAAAATTCATACAGGTTAATCCGTGAACAATCGATTTTTTGTAGCAAAAGAGCGAATACGATTTCATCAGGTTATCATGAATAAATAAGCAAATGAGACGAAGTCGTTGCAACCCATTTTACTGTATTGTATGTACGTACATTCGTAAACGAAAACAATAAACATTACGAGCATATATAAACTTTGAAACTTAACTTATGCACAAACTTTAATGTGTATATGCAGATAAAACAAATTGTTCCATGGGATATACCTATTAATCTGAGGACTGGTTGATCAGAGGCCGTACTACTGTTTAGGCTATTGTACATGGATACACCACCATTATTACACGAAAGAAGAGCACATGAGTGAACGTGTCGTTCAGGTCTCGAACCAACCCCCCTCTATGTTCGTCTCCGACTCGACATGGCGGAGTTGATTATCATGCTTCGTTAATCCTTCTTGAATTGCCCATTTAGAATCCATAAAGACATATCGAACCATCTCTACACTTTGTTCCTGGAAGGTCTTGGAGTTTTGGGACACTATTCCTAGGGACAAGCTTTTGCAATCAAAAAGTGTTATAATCCTTTCACTGTGGACATACAATTTAAAAAAACGTTGTTACGAAAAATTCTTTTTTTTTTTTAAATCCTTGAGAAAGAAACAAACGACGCAATGGTTTCAAAGATGCTAAAATTACTTCCGAATTCGGTTTCTTTTAAATAATATAATCTTAATGGTAATTTAAAAATATTTAATTCTATTATGCTCTGATTATATTCATTAATCAATTAGAACAAAAAGCAAAGACATCAGAATGCCTGCTCATAAAAAAATCGATATTAAAAAAAAATGTATATATTCTGCCGTTAAATAATTCAATTTTTTTTCCAAAGGAGTATAACAATCTTAACGTCTCAGATAAAACAATTAAGAAAAAATAATGAATTCTATTATTGAATTGCTAATTGATTAAATATGAAATTTTGATTTGATTCATCACAGTTATTATTATTATAATGTAATGTACGCAAACTAATGTATTTTATGAATATGGAAGCGTAAACATATGACCACAGAGAGGTATTGTCTTTCTCTTCCGGGATTTGTGTATTTCCTTTAGGAGACTTACGTATGTATGCTAAATAAATAAAATAATAAATAATAAAAAATTCCCTTTCAATAACAGTATTATTCCCGAACTGTGTAATCGCTGTGTGTGCAAGGCTTTGGAATGTGTGGGGTGGGGTGATGGTGGGGGGGGGAAGGGGTTGTGGAGTTATTTTTAGAGACGGCAAATGAATGAAAAGAGAGAACCCTAATGTTTGAGGATTGAGTTCCGATGCACTTTGGTATCAGCATTACTTTCATTCACCTCTTTTGTACGCTCCTTCCAAAAAAGAAAAAAAGAAAAAAAAAGGATTTCTCCCCATACACATGTGATATGAAGGCGCCCCTATTCGTAAAAATGAAAGATGCCTTTACTGGGCAGAGCGGGACAGGTCCGTATTGAACGCTCCATAATTACAAATTGGTCTCTTTTCAAATCCCCAAATGGACACAAAATGAACGTGTTCCCTCTCTCTTTCTCGTTCTCTTCGATTCCTGGATTCGTTCGCGTTGCTTGCGAGGTGCACGTCCTCATCTCATGGGTAGACGAAAGATGAGAAATAGCCAGGGATTTATTGATAAGACAATAATTATCCTGTTGACTAGTGAGTTTCGCTTAGCATAGCCAAGCCAATGTTTGTTAGTTTATTACTTCTATTTTATTGCCGTTTTTCGGTATTTATCAAGTTATGTATTACGAATGAGGTGTGTTCT
Source organism: Laupala kohalensis (assembly GCA_002313205.1). Lineage (NCBI taxonomy): Eukaryota > Metazoa > Arthropoda > Insecta > Orthoptera > Trigonidiidae > Laupala > Laupala kohalensis. Next base: position 158,067 of record NNCF01126138.1, read on the forward strand.
TTTCACGTTGAAGTTTTTTAAACCTTGTTTCAGTAATAATAAATTTATAGATTTTATGACAGGTGCCGTAACTTTTATTTTCTAGTAGAAGACCAAAGTACATAAATATTATATATACATTAATTTAATTCATGGTACATTTTGTACATTACAATTTCGAGCGTGGCGAACAAACAACCCATCATTCCAAAGCGCTCCAGTGGCTTGGTCCCGCGTCACAGCATCAACCAGTCTGTTTCGATTCCTGTACAGTGCTAAGCAATAGCTATACTCTCCGACAAAGGCAGCTAACGTCACATATATTTACCTTAAGTGTGACCAAGAGATGGCAGCACCTTTGATAACAATGTAAGATCGATCGTGACGTATGCGACATGAGTGAAAGTTGAAACAGTGACCAACCTGACCAATAGGTTGAGATACGTTGTGTTTTAATCCTTTTAAAATTTCTCTATTGAATATATTGATAATAATATTTCAACTCGTAAGATTAGGATGTTGATAAGCGATTGATAGCGATCAATTAGACAAACTCGTTAGGTAGAAATGAAAGTTATTGAACGAAGTGCTGTTTTCAATTTTTGTAATTTGCGAGTTCTTTTGTCAGCATATCAAATAACAAAGATAAAATTCATTATATTAATAAACCGCCTCCGCTTATGACTGTTGAAGGTGCATCAGTTATGGGCTTGACATAAACTAGCTGAACCCCAATGAATAGTTCGCACACACAGTTCAAGGGGGATGCATGTAAATGAGCAGAAATCTGACTTTTCTATTACAATGAACTTCAAGACTTCTAGTACGATGCTAGACAAAATCCACCGACCTCACTTAAATATTTAAACTTTATCAGCGATTAGAATCTCATACTTTTTGTTTCTATCCATTTTTCTGGCGTCTCCTTCATACGAAGCACATTCTGTCCGGCATATTTAATGTTCCATTATAGGAATTGAAAATTTTAGCTCACTCCTTAGATCAGAATAAAAAATAGTTAGCTACATGTGTTAATATCGACAGAATACCAACAATTAAGTATTTAATAAAACACAAAGAAGATAGTTTACAATTACGTGTTATTATAACACTATAGACTATTCGGAATATATTGTTTATAACTCTAAATTCGGGATTAATTATTACAATGCCTGTAGGAGGAAACCTGACGGCAGTGCTGGAAACAACCCAATTGGCCAGACTAGGCACTGGCGTAGGGCCCCCGATTTCAGGCGGCCCCCGAAACTACCGTAAATGAATATCAGGAAGCTATTTCGAAACTGGTTGATTTTTATTCTGAAGATAATGAAGATTTTTACACCAAGTTAAAACAGTTTCATCGTTATGTCCAATCTAAATTTGAAAATGTTTCATTTTCGCATTCAGAATTATTCGAGTTACTTGTTCAAAATCGATTAGTAACAGTTATTTTTCAAATGTAGAATTTGGACTATGAATATTTTTGACATTAATGATTTCGAAGTGATGGTTCCGCAGAAAGATCATTTTCACAGACGAAACGATTGAACGTCTCGCAAAGAGCAACAATGGGTCAATAACATTTTTGTGTGTGTTGGTTTTACTTTCAATTGAGTCCGATATTCTGCGTAAATTGAACTTGGAGGGCATCATTAATGATTTCTGCAATAGAAAATGCAGAGAAAGAAAATTTTAATAACATTTTATACTGTGTATGTATTGACTTTTTTATGTTTACGTACTAACTATTATACAAAGATTTATAAATAAAAAGAATGTAAATAAATAATAGTTGGAAAATTTATAAAACTGTTTATATCATACATAGTCAGATTTAAAGAGAATAGCGAAAGCTCATTTTTCGAAAGTAGGGACCCCAAATGTTAAGAACCTAGGGCCCCCATTTTTTAAAATCTGGCACTGAAACATGGACAAGGTTATTCCATATTGCGTGTATCTTCGTCCGTCGCTGTGAGGCTCAGTGGCGTCGGAGAAGACGGCAAACATCGGTCCTCGATGATCAATCCTCTTCCCTCCAACCCTTTTGTGCCGTCTGTCGTCCGCCAGGCATTGCATTAAAGCATTGCTTTGAACGACGAAAGACTCCTCTTCAATAGATCCCCAAAGATCTCTCCATTGATTTCGGGAAAAAATATGGCGTCCTCCTCATTCCCTTGTGCCTATGCTTTTAAGCTGCCTAGATGTTGATAAAGCAGTCATTTCTCGTCGCAGGAATTTTATCTCGTCCGGGGACTTTCATCACGGTTCAATGAATTTCTCTTTCTATGGATCCATTTTTTGGGGGGGACAAAAAATTGATGTCATTTTTGCGCTTGGAATTTCTTCTCCAAATTTGGAGATACAAGTATGTTGTGCAAGATATTGTTTTTAAGAAGATCTGTCATATCTTCTGTCACAGGCTTTTGTAACAATAAACAATGAATATATTTAAACAATAAATCGTGAATCTTGTGTTATTTCATTTCTTATGATTTATAATCACTATATTTAGAATAATCTATATTTAGTATAATCTATAGTTGGATAATAATTTGTACATGTAAATTTTTTGCTTAAAATTACAAACATATTGACATTCTATTAGTATTATAACTCGCAGCTAACTTTTTATCTTGTCTAGGAATTTTTGCTGAATTTTTTGGAATCCGCCTCTGCCTTAGGGCCCTTGATCGGAATTGATGGAATACGTCCCTTGCTTGCTTCCGGAGAGTAAATTAGTTTTTTTTTCCCTCCACGTGGTCATAGGCAGTTTGTAGTGCGGTTTTGACAATAAATTGAAATCACATTAATCCTAATTATTTAATTTATGTATTTTGTGTTGTAATTAATACTCCATGTCTCTACATCTGCACATAAGAGACACCTTTTAGTGTATTTTAAGTTGGGATGATAATAATAACATTGAAAGTAAGAATAACGATTAGAATGAAGAAGAAAATGGAGAGACTTTTCACCTATCATCCTTTTTCCGGGATTTACTTTTTGGAAATAATTACGAGGAAGTAAACGTATTTTATTAATAAAAGAACTTGATCGTTTTTCTAAACAATTTTCTATTGAAAATAGTTATGACGTTAGGTTTCTGATATTTCAAATATCTTATTATAATGCACGGCGTATCCAAGTAGTTAACATTGTAATGTTTTTACTTTCTCATATACGTAGTATATAGAAAATTTTGTAATAGTGAAAAAATTTGAAAGCGAGATTTGGACGGAAATATTCGTTCTGGTTATCCCTGATCCAGAAAAAGTGATTTTTGGCATAATGTCCGTCTGTGCGCAGCGATTCTGAGTCAATGGATGAATCAATTTCATTCATGTTTCGAATTTACGGTAGCATTTAGTTTTTGTCGATGCACTTGCTCTGATTTTTTTACTTGAAAGCAAAGGATACTTCACATGAAGGTCAAAGTACTCTTTTGAATGTGTCTCAAAAAACAGCTCCAACGATTTGGCCTAAATTTTCTGTACGTAAAGTACAATTAGTATGCCTTACATCTACATTAGCGCTATTTCGCTTGAAAGTTTGGTAGAGACGCAGTAAAATAATTTCTATATGCTTCACTTACTCATTAGTTTACTGTAACAAGAAGCTTGAATAATATTTAGAAGAGTAAATGGACCAAGCAGACGTAGAATACACTCTTCGTAAACTGGAATGAAAGATATGATAATGATAAAATACATAGGAGAACAGCAAACGCTCTGCAAATACGAAAATACATCAGTTTCTGTCTACATCGAAATTACACTTACATA
>NNCF01126138.1:170855-181688 GCA_002313205.1 Laupala kohalensis
CCGAACGCATTCCCCACCATCCCCTAACCACCAGCTACACTTGACGGGCCATTTGGCTTCAAGGTGACTGTTCGCCGCTCTCGAGTTTTCGTCCTTGACTTCACGTGCTGCGCTCTACTTGTCTCCACTGTCCCTACGAAGCGAAAGAGAGGAGAGGAAGAGATCCTTTTGACGAGACTTTGAAGCAGCCACCGGATTACCATGACGAGCCGCGATCTGTCGACATTGTCAAACGAAGAGCAGGCGTCCGAACATAGTACGGGTACTGAGTCGACCGCAACGTGGGAGAAGGAATACGTTATTACATTATTACTATAAAGGCCCAATTTCTCCAAATGGAGAAAAATCTCGATTGTCTTAAACGAAATGAGATGAATTCTATCACTATTACAATTCTAGCCGTTTCGCCACGCAAAACTAATCGTCGATTACCTTAATCGATGTTTCTGAAGAATTCTCTGGGTTGGTAGTAGTTTTGTAGAGCATTGTGGGTAACGTGAAAACACATGACGGGCGCAAAAAGCATCTTGTTGCTCACCAGCGCTACCAACGGACACAGGAGGCAGCAGCAGGTCTCCCTCGTGTCCCTGAGCATAAGTTATAAATCGAGCCACGAGCAAATAAGCAAAATGGACGCCAAATTGCTACGGATGAAAATCGCGATTAGCGCTGGTAATTGAAGGGTCCCCCAGCGTTTAAGTGTAAATCGCGATTTTCTCGTAAGCTGATGTCTGTGGAACACATATTTCGATAATCACTATCAAATCTGCACAGAAAATCTCGTTAAGGTATTAAACCACCTCGGTGAAACTGGGCATAAGTGGCATAAATAAGTACTGAAATATATGATGAAACCCATCCCCACTCTTAAGGTTATTTCTCACATTGCTAAAACAGTATTGATGTTTATAGCTCAGGATTGGATGTGAGAACCAGAATGAGAGGAAGGTTACCGATCCTTTGATCAGGAGAAAAGTGAGAACCAGGCGGCACACCATTCAGTGTGCGCTTAATTGCCGGTTTCTCACGTACTTACGTGTTAACTAGTTATATCTAGTTGGAAATGATGTAGAGTTGTGAACGGGCGGTTTAGTGGTTAACACCCCTGCGATCAATGCAGGGGTCCCGGGTTCGATCTGACCAAACGTTATCACGTATTCTCTCAAAGTTGAACCCCCCTCCCCGAGTTTACATGTGCGTACACGATTCTTCATGTATGTGTGTGTGTGTATGAGATGGTGCCTGCTTGAGTCACGAAAGAGACCGATTCGTGCACCCCCACCGTCACCATTCGCCTCCCTCTCGCAGAGACTATCAACGCCGGGCGCACCCCCGCACCGCAGCGACTTTGTGCATCGGGTACAATGTAGCGGGCTGTCGGTGCGAGAAAGGGAAGCGTCAGAGACGGGGAGTAGAGGAGAGGGGGACGAGATTAAAAGAGTGAATAGCTATTGTGCGATGGCTTGGTTCGTGTGTCTCGATTCAACGGAGGAAATGCGACGTGATGGCACAATGGCTGCCGGTGGCGCCGCCCAGCGACAGAGGAGAGAACGAGCGCTACGAACAAGTGAGGATCGCCAGGCGGAGGAGGCGCCAACCCTCTTAAGCTCACTCGCGCTGCCGAACTATACAAATAATATTCTCTCTCTCTTCTCCTCCTTTGCGCTTTCTCCATCTTCTTCTACTTCTTTGCGTTTGTTGTCACAATGACGTGATGCTTTTTTAAGGAACGTTTTATGGACGTATAACTTATTATTGAATGTCTAATGCATTCGAGATGAAATTTACAGGCCAAAAAGCCCAGATACGTATTCAGGTGGCGCGTAATACGGTGACAATGTGTTGATACAAACGGGGAAGCAATGGGGATACATGTCTGTGCTGATCCGGCAATTTGAGTTATGGTTATGGCGTCAGCGGGACTACTATCGGTGACAATAATCATGGTTACTGCGTTGGAGGTGATAGCCATTAGTACATGATGCAGCTGGGGCTGCGCTTCAACCAAACGACTGCTACGATATTGATTATTGTGGTTGTCTTGATAGTCAATTTTGTCGCAACTGTAATTTTAGTTGTGGAACCACGAGGGGGTTGTGTTAGAGATGTGAAGGAGATTGTACCGTTCAGAAGTGGTTACAACGGTTGAATTGTCTTAAAATATAAAAAAGACCATACAATTGGTAAGATGTTATAGCAACAACGAAATGAGTGGTGTTGAATGAAAACAATGTATCTGCACAGTTAATTACACTCGTAGATATCATTGCATTAATTGTTTAGATAGGAACGAAGAACTCTACTGAACATACTCATCTACATTCTTCGAGTGCTACTGCTCTGTAGAGTTTATTTGTAAGTGTAGAGTCAAGGATTAAAAGCCTGTGTGTTTAGTGTCTGTTGGGACGATTAGACCCATAAATAAAAAATGAGAGAAGGAAACCATAACAAAATTTAAGCCTCTCTATGATGCAAATTTTAACTGGTACACATGAAGATAGAGGAATGGAAAGTGTATTAGATTGCGACCAGTTATTTTTTCACGTAAAGATTGATTCACAATTATTCTGACAACTGGATTTGACAAACATGTAAAAAAGTTTGTTTTTTTAAATTCAAAATAGGTATTCAAAAATTGAAGTGAGTGTAGTCATGGGTAAAGGTACGAATACACTGGCAGTGTTCTGGTCAGTTGTTTCCTGTCAGCGTTCTCTGTAGACTGTACACAGTCGTCATGAAGCACTGCCATACTCTGCCATTGAATTTTCTCGTAACGCGTAAACACGGATTCGTGTCGTAGAAACCAAACTTTATGTATTATATAAATCAATAAATACATAAATAAATAAATAAATAATACCTGTAAACACTGCCATGTGTCAGCACAAACTTAACTCTGACGTTCAAGATAGCTCTGACAGAAGGCAACACAAGGTCATTTCTCACTGACCACCATTCGCCAGATGAAAGCGGGATTTCGATAGTTTAACCGTGATGAATAACATGTCAGAATTTTTTTCTCGATTGTTCCTTAGAAGTCGTCAATAAATAATTGCTGATCAACCATAGCCGATTTCTGTTGAAGTACAGTGTCTGTAGGAAGTTAAAGATATCAAAAATGGTACATTACTGAGACATTTGTCGGGGAAGAGATTTTTTATTACTTCACAAGTCTCGATACGGAGACTTGCTTCGCAATAAGATTCCTCCTCTTCAAAATAAATATCCAAAGTTATGCAGGACAAGGTTTATTATGTAGTTTGAACGTAAACAAATAATTGAACAGATAATAAATACCAACACACCAAGGTGACAACAACAGTTATTAAAGTTATATGAACAGTTCCATTTTGTACGACTCACGACTTTGAATAATTTGGTCGTTGTGGTTATGGAACTTCTCCTGCCCGTCGCGAGGTGGCGCTTCTGGTGCGTAGTCCTGCAGTGGCTTAGATGATAGCGTAAGAGTACGAGGTTCGGTCGCTTGCCGAGAGATGGCGCTACCGTCTAAGCTTCTGCGGATATCGTGAGAGGGCGTCTCGTGGCCTCTGAAGATAGAATTTCTGACGCAGATCGGGCTATTGCGCAGAGCTGGATTTCTTGGTAGAGGTTATTATCGGAGACGATGTTCACTCATCAAGAGAATCCGTCGTACTGATTTCTCAGTCGTTGCTGTTGCTATAAACTAAACTTTGACAGCTGACGACGTTAACGACGTAACACAGAGTCGAGGTTCGTCTATTGAAGCTTTCTCGAAGCTTCTTAATAAACCGACCCGAGTTCTCGAAGTTTCTTAATAAATAGGCGACATACGCTTGATGGTGCATGCGACCCGTGCGTCTCATGGAGTCTTCTAATGTTTACAATGTAGAGACACTCTTGCGTCGTATGTAGAGACTCTCTTGCGGACGGTGTGTATTATTCTGGTCTTGGGTCTTGTGTCTCTGAGTCCTTCGTCTTGACGACGGCATAAACAACATGGCGTGTAATGCCTCGGCGTAACAACATGCATCTCTTATGTGTTAATGCATGAGGGAGTTTCATCATGTACGTAGTAAGATACGTGTTTCGCCGTATATGTAGTAAGGCACGTCTACACATTGATTATTTATCAAGTTTTCTCATGTTCATGTACTGTTTGGGGTACGATGAACAGATATAACCTCACTTGGCGTGAACAAATGTCTGTAGCGGTCAGCGTTCACTGACAACAGTGATGTTTCGCGAGCACTGCAAACACGGACTTATAGTAGCTATCGTGTAACCGCTGGACATTGTGCATTCAACCGATTTCTCAGAACACTTGCTGAGAAACACCCTCCGTGTATTCGTACCTCTTGACGTATCATTTCATCTACCAAGACATATGAAGGTGCGCACCTTTTCTGTCTTTTTCTTTCAATTTTAGGTTATGTTACTAGCTCAGTATTCTCAGCTGACTCGCGTATTTAAACACATTCCTTCTTCATTTAAAGTAAACTTAATACAATATTTTTGCAATATGATTTCGCTAGTAGAGATTATGAAAGCAGTATTTTAATGTTGCATTCGACCTCTTGGTTGTGGTAAAGTTCTATTTTCACACACAACGCTTTTACCACTCTTTGGGTCATGAGGCGTCACGTGATGACTCAAACAGCGGTCGAAACGTTGTTAGTGAAAATTAACTTCAACTTGTGTAACTTAAAATAGCACAAAGATAGTCGACGAAAATATTTGCAATTATATAAGAAGATTCATTAACACACGGTTTTATCAAATTTGAACATCTTACTGCGAACTATGTGGGATACAAATTGAAAATTGTCTTAAAATCAATTCACACTGAATTAAGTTCGCGAGGGAAATGACCATGAAGTAAGAATGGGAAGAATTATTTAGAACGCATGCCCGTGTGAAGGTATCGCAGTCTACCAGCAATCGCTGGCTCTAAGCAGTGGGGGAGAGACGCTAAGGGGGCTATATCCCCCCCCCCCCCCAATTGGATCTTAACTCTTAACAGATAAAATTGAAATTGATGAATGGCGTACTTAACAAAAGTGTTACCAGATTAATAACTGATATTAGTTACAATTGTTTTTAATAATATAATTTTTATTGTTATTCATGATACCAGATTAATGAAATTAATAATACAATATTAGTAACTTTAATAAATAATTGTTATTAATAATATACCAGATTATTAATTTATAATTATTTATTTGATGCACTTTATTTAAAGGTAATATTTATAAAATTTGTGTTGTAAATCCATAATTTTTTAACAGAAACGCTCCACGGTTAACTCCCCCCATCCTTTGATTACGGTCCCTTGAACCGCCACTGACTCTGTCAGTCAAAAGGTTACGCAAATTCTGTTTTTAAGGCAAATAAGCGTAGAAACGTGAAAAAGAAAGTTTTGGTAATTACTTTTTGAGGACAGCATTCATTATAAAATTAATAATAAACGTGAACTTCATGGAACCGTGAGTAGTGCGGTGTGGGAGGCAGATCATGGTTCAATCGCAGTTCCTATTCAAGTTGTGTGTTCAAACAAATTATAGAAGCATAGTGGGTCTACTTGGATAATATCGGAGAATACAATCCCGTCCCTATCTAAAAACTAATTGGTAAAGAATGACGGGAAAAAAATATATCCCAAAATTTATTTATTCGAATTACGATGTAGAGATCCCCGTGAAAAAATATCATCTGGAAAATAATGAACCTATGAGGAGAAAATCATTTTATGAATGCTATTTTTCTTACCCACTGTGACATCTACCAGCTATCAAATACTGTCCAGCTAATTAATTTTTGATATCATATTGACGTTGGATTTGTGTTCGGATTTCTTTTCTGCAAACTGAAGAAGGGAGTAAATTTGTTGACTGCAGAACTTACGACCACGGTTTCTTCTCTTTTGTTCCATTTTGTAAAAAGTAATATGAAACCTTGAAAAGCGTCGATTGCGTCAAAAAAATTCGATGTCGGAAAAACTGCAAAAAATGTCACTGAAGATATTCGTAGACAAATTGAACGAATTAAATCGAGGAAGAATAAAATCGAGAATAAATGAAAGAAATTTGTTTGTTGGTTTCACAGTCGTTTAAAATGTATTGTACAAAGATAATTTCATGTCGATAAAAACTAGCTGAAATAAAGTAATATTTAAAAAAAACGGAAAGTCTTGAGAACACTGCACATTTCTCTATTTTTAATTACGAACTGGATATAAAAAGGGAAACAAAGAGTAGAAAACACCCAGAAAAATTATCATTCATCATATTTTCAGACTCCGTATTACAATAATATTTTTTTGCGTTTACGCCAAGTAAAATTCATTTTTCTGTAGCGTTACTAATGTGAGAAATAGGAAGTTACTTCAACTAATTAGACTAGGTATTTATTTTAGCTACAAAGATGTCGAGTAGATATTAAGAGTGGTTGCGGGTTCAGAATTTTAAGATATTTTCCCTAAGGAAAATTTCTGACCCACGCCCATTAATTATACAACAAAACTCCATCCCATGGACCCCAATTTCTAAGCCAGTCAAATACCTAGGAGTCTATTTTGATACGAATCTCACATGGAAGCCTCATATCAACCATAGATTAAATATAGGAAAGTACTCTCTACTGAAACTCTATCCAATAATAAATAGGACATCAAATCTACACATCAATACATCTCTTCATCTTTACAAAAGTATAATACAGCCATCATTGACTTATGCCTGTTCCGTGTGGAGCTCCATAGTCTACACCAACTTCAAACTTCTACAAACATTTCAAAAGAAATTCCTCCGAACTAGTAAATGGTTGTTGGTACGTCTCAAACGCTCAGCTACGCCATGGACTTTCTGTCCCTCGAAGAAAACAATGTATTTATAAGAAAATAAATAAATGGTACAGACCGCGGACGCAGAGGGGAACCCGCACTGTTCCAGGTATTATTATATTTGTTTATAGATAAAGGGCTTTATTTTGTCCTTAAAAACGCTGTATTGTATAAAACATAATAATAATAATAATAATAATAATAATAATAATAATAATAAAAGAATTTTATGATGCATAACTGGTATTGTGAATGGTGTATGGGATGATACGATATGGGATGGTATTCGTGTTATATGAACTCTTTGGTTTGTGTCGCGTCTTTTTGTTTAGTTGGATGTTTTGGAGTGCAAAGAATAACTAGAACATCCTTCGTTGATGATACAGTAACCCTGAATCAAATATGAAACATATTGAAACATTGACGTAACAAACAAAATGAATTTTTAATTGACCTAAACGTAAATATATCCCTATTGCCATAAGAATTATATTTACTAAACATTTCCGAAATTCCTTTTCGAAAGTTAACGAAAAGTGCCGATAATATATTCATAAGGAGAAAGTAAGTTTACGTACGATATAATTCACATAAATTTCCGCGAAAACCCAATTTTTGGAATTATATCATTACGAACTTTCTTTTCTACAGAATTTTTTTTCTCCAGAACCGCGTGCGCATTGCGCCATCTATTTTCCGTACGGAATAGTACACCATTTCAACCAAATCCCCGTTTCCTGTAAATTATTATTATATTATGTATGCTCTATAAATCACCTCTAGTTTTAAACGCAGAATCTCACCGATTCATTAAAAGTTAACTGTTCAATCTATTATTTTTCAGATAAATTCAGAAACCTCTTTTACCTAAAAGTTAATTTTTCTAAAATATCAATTTTACAGAATTTTGCGACGTAAATAACCTTGTTAAAGGCTTCACACAATGAAATCGATGTGGAATACTCTCAAAACTTTTACAATAGCCTGCAAATCCATGCCACCTGCAGTATTGCTACTTCTTTGTCTCTAAATCTAGCCTCACATCGGTTACCACCATCCCTCCCTCCCTCCCTCCCAGCGCACCGCCACCCCCACCACCACCCTCCCTCGTCGCGGTTGTAATTTCAATGACACCGGCCTTGCTATTGTGTTGTTTAAACTTCACCATTGACGCTCGGTTTGCTGTTTTGTTGCGGCAGTAATCGTTGTGTTTGCACCGTGAGCACAATGGATTGAATCCAAGTACCTTCACAAAATAACCATCCGCCATTGTCATCATCATTCGATTGATTTTGAATGGTAGTGTGAATAGAACCCAACGCATTATTCTGTCTTATGGCTTTCCAAAAGGAAAGAGCCGTTCCACCCACTAGTTTTTTTTGTTGCAAAACCAGATAGTCGTATAAAAGTACGTTGTAGGTAGAGTAGAGCATTTGAATTGCGTTTGTTCACCACCCAAAGAACTCTTTGTGTCTGGAACAAATGATTGTGAAATAACGGAACGAAATTATATTGACTAAAAACTAAAATTGAAGCATGAATAGAAGATTTTGAATTAGCTTTTGATTGCCTTCTGGTTCACTATTGGAATTGGTATTGTTCCCAGATCCAATATTCAGAAAATATTATGAATGATCACATCGAGCTATAATTAATAACTCCATTGGTGACAGAATTCAAAGCGTTTGCGGAAATAAATTATTTTTTACCACACAATTTAAAGTAGTTTTTATTTTTTACTACATGGCCATGAAGAATAGATATAATTCAAGTTAAGGCTTCAATTCTCGTATTGGGAAAATAGATGTGGCATAAATATTCGTGGATATGATAAGGAATGAAAAGAAGATATTCCTTTAACGCTATATTTGCTAAACATATGATATCTTGCTCTCATTAATCAGAATAAATTAAATTATAATAATCTTTAAATGGCATAGCCTGTACGTGACATCTTTCACATAAGTTATTATCTTCATTTAATATTTATGAGTAGGAATAAAGCAATGCAATTAATTATGCAAAACAAAATATTGTTATGCAATCGATATGTTACATAATTATAAACTCATTAGAAAAACATTTGTTTGTTTTATAAAGGTAATATTTGTTAGGTGAAGTGTTCCTATAATTATCTTAATATTTTCGCCAGTTATATCCGTAGCTACCCATTGATTTATTTTATAGAATAATTGAGGAGGCTTCATTCCATTAATCAAATTTGAATTGACATCGTGATTGGATATCTTAAAAAAAACAGTCACAACAACAGTCATCATTGCGTTGCTAAGCCAATGAAAGTTTCTCCATATAAACCCGTTGTAATTTAAAGACAAATAATTGAAAATTTTGCGCCGTAAGTACATAAAAATTCATCGCCACTAGATAGGGAACGGTTTAAACTATCATTTGAAACATTTTTTTAAAAACATGTAAGTCTAGTCGCTCTGATGTATATAAAACTTTAAAACAAGATGATTTCCGCCACACAACAAACACATCCATGATGGCCGACCGCAGAACTAACCTCACTTTCCCCCACCACTCGCACGAAACGCTGCACCGTCGTCAAATGTCATTACGTCTTCCCGATTTCTCGACTGCTCCGCATCAATGCATCTCGCGCCGTCGTCTCGCGTTTTCAACTTCTGACATTTAAGGGGTGCCCCCCCCCCCACTCTCTTTTTCTCTTTTCCTTCGTCTCCTTTTCCGGTAAATTTAATTTATTCGTTCCATCGTTAGGTAAATGGAGTTCGATAATAGACGCGTGAGGGGTTAGAAATTAGTTATCGTTCGACAGAGTACAGCGACTGAGGAGAAGCTACCCTACTTCTGGAAATCGTCAATTTAAAATCAATACGTGCCTATAATTAAAGTCGTTTTACAGGTCTAATTGAAACCGCCCAAGCATAATACAACACGCACACCACAACAAACAGTATATTATATACATACCCTCGTCTTCTTTGTTGTGGAGAGTGGTGGCAGCGGCTTTGAAGGGTGCTACAAAACGGAGAGGGAGGAGCAATAAGGGTTGGATAACTTATATGGAATTTTGACGCGTCTCACTCCCTCACAGCTCCGCTACCGCACCCCGCACCCCATCCCACCACGTCTCTCTCTCTCTCTCGTTTTATACGTAGGNGCCCCAGCGTACGACGTAAGGTTGAAAATCACTTGCCGCCGCGGCCACAAAAGCGTGGCGCTCGCGATACGCTACGAAAGTCCATTGAGTAAAAGGCAATTACGAGCTCTATTGTTGTAGTATAACTGTCATCACGGGGTGCACGAAGCTTCTGCTTGCTGCGAAATGTTGCTTCGACTAACAGTTACATCGAAAAGAGCTATGTATCTGCACGTGGAATAAGGGATCTCACGTACCGAGTGACCTCATTCAAAAATTACCTCCCAGGTAGCGTACTCTTTCAGACAACATTAAAATTAAATAGATGACATAATACAAATTAATAAACTTAATTACATTATGTTTATTACGATGCCAACACTCCTCCACCAGTACGCACTCGGAAGTTGGGAGTTAATAACATCATGTTAACAATTATAATTTTATATACTTCACCCATTCGAGGGTTTCCAGTCAGGGTATGCACATCTGCAATGTCTCCGTTCTTAAAACACACTACTAATCTGGATTTCTCCACAGTCACACATAGGGTCCGTGATAAATCCTCGTGTATGCATCTTCCTACACCAATTCGATTAAGAGTAGTCCACAGTTTTCTCGGGAGATGGAAACCAGGCTCCTCTCGGGTTGGATCTTCCGCTGGGCCACAGTTCCTGGCAGCGCTAAAAGTAAAAAAATTCTCGAATGACTCTACGATTTTTTTATTTATTTAATTATATGTCTTATGGTGAGTCCGTTGGACTTCCGGAGAGGGAATCGTGAAGTAGAGATGCCGGGGAACTTATGGTATCGAACCGACGTTTGTCTGGAGGGTCTCGTAAGGGAAACCCCAACCGAAAACCTCTCCTAGTTCGGCCGAGCAGGG
>NNCF01126138.1:188697-201150 GCA_002313205.1 Laupala kohalensis
AAAACGTAAGAGATGAAAGATAAAGAGCAGCAGATATTTTTACTTTTAGGAGAGATTTCTGAACCCACACTGAAAAAAAAACCCGAGTTGGGGTAGCTGATGTGTTGGCTGCCAGCCGGACAGACAACACATGAGCTCGCACAGCTAACATCCGTCTGCTATGACGTGAATTTTCGACCTTCTGTATCACAGCGTACAGCATTAGCTCTCGCATCTTAAGTAGCTAATCTACAAGATAAGAAAAGGGAACCTATAGTAGAAGATGTTGCCAACCAGTAAGCATGTAATATTGATTCGACGTGAGTCGACACCAACTTATCTGCACGCTTTTCTCTCGAATTTCTTGACGATATTCATTTTTATTACAACTCCATGGTCTCACCTTGTTTCACAACAGGCGTTCAGCAAACGTTCTGTCTTTTCGTCGTCTGTCGTCAGGTATCTGACCGCTCCAGTATTCGATCCAGCGTCCTTTCACTCTGAAGGCGCGAACGCTTCCACTGAGCTACTGCAGTATGAGGCTTTATTATCCTGTGTTACATTGTCTAATAATTGGCACCATAGTATTGGTACCATGAATAATAAATACGTAAAATAGTAATCATCTCTAAAATCTTGAAAATATATCTTTAAATACAAAGAAAATAGTTTTTATGTATCCAAACGTTTCTTTATTTTGAGTATACTTGAAATTTACTCTTATTAGATTAATACATTTGAAAATATCATTATTTAAAATAATAATTAAGTATTCGATAACATTAACCTTGAGAAATTCACAATATCATCAGTGTACGGTTGTTCGACGTCAATAAAACATTGTAAATATTCGTTGTCTAGACTTCAAATTTCGGGCTACGCAACGTCGGGATGGCGTCGTTTACTCGTTGTAATAAATCATTTTGTTCAAGTAAACAACTATTCATAGTTGCCAAAGCCATATGGTCGATTTGACTCCGTAAAACAATTACTGAGGCAGCGCCGCCTCAGTCATGAGTCAACGAACCGAATGCTTAGAAGGCAGCGCAGCCGAGTGTCATTTAGCTGCAACTACGAACGAGATCAGCGGCGAGGAACAAACAACAGTTCTTGTAGCTAAGTTAGATTTCTTTTGAGCGGATCTGAGCTGTTGCGTTGCATGAAACTTATAAGCTATAGCTGTTGATGTAACCTTTGTCTTCCTCCCAGACAAACCAGCGTTAGCTTCCGCAGTATTAGAACATCGGTCTCGTTCTGACGAAAACTTATTTATGGCAGCTACAGCGTAAGCGGTGGCAGCTAATGGTGCTGCATGTCCGCTAGACAGCCAGCGTGTGAGCTATCACAGCTAACTTTAGGCTCTCAGCTATCCAACTTGTTTTTTTTCGTGCAGTTTGTGAGTTAATTTTTTATTTAATAATGTGTAAGTGGAAATGGGCAGATCTTGCCCGGTGGCAGAATATCAGGAAACACAATAAAAGATACGGAAAAACCGTATATCACACAGAGCTGAAATTAAAAATTGTTAAATAAATTATGACATTACAAAATATTATAGAGAAATGTAGAAGAGATGCGACAAGGAATCTGTTTTTTATGTCATTGATTTCTGGGGAAGAAATCTAACAGACCACTGACCTAGGATCTGGAACGTTTATGAAAGAGCACCTTACTTTCACCTTAACAGAAAAATTCGGATATTTATCCCTAAACGAATGTGTTCTAAATGTCGAAATAAAGTTTCAACCAACACTATTTTCATATATGCGGGAATTTTACAAGTACTATAAAAAGTTAAAGCACAGAAACGAGATTAAAATTACACAGATTTTGGAGAACAGATCTTCGTTCCATTGCCAGCAAACTTACGCGAAAGAGAATCATGTCACGAAAAATAGAAGTACATCTGGTTTAAACAGTATTTTCATCAATATACGTTAAAATGAAAGTTTTTATTTGAATTTCAATTTTGTTTCGAAATACAAACCAGCGAATTCGTCGTTGTAGCTCGAGGGCAGCACCTTGTATAGAGTAATTGCAGGTAACATTTGATGCTTAATAACAAACTAACCTACGTTCCTATAGACTGGACAATTTCATCATATTTTTCTTTAATTCATTACTAATTACTAAATAGTTTTTAATTAAATGTTTAACGGTATCGTGTATTCAGGCAAGAAAGTAAAATGTGCTTCTTTTTCGGCGTATTTCAAGTAGTCAAATTTTAAATTTTTGTTCAAAAGCGCGTTGTTGTATCAGCATCGTAATCAAGCTGCGAACATTTGCACAGTTACTTCAAGAGTGTCGCTAACGAGAGTAGGGATATTTTATTGTACGAAAACATCAATCAATNAACGGCATAAAAATCTATTACTCTCGGTTTACTTATTAAAACGCAACAGAGAATATTTTCCTACGCTATCACATTCGGGAGTCAACTTTTCTCTTGAGATAAAATACTGTTATGTACAAAAAAAACGATATTAATCGAGTATCAAGATTTCGTACCGACACTTCCGAGTGTTATTGAGAGACAAATCGAAATCTTCACTCCTCCTCGAAAAATATGTCTAGAACCAAACATACGTTCTTATCTCGAGAAAAATATCATTATTCATTTAATAAAATATTTTTTAATATATTTAATTTTAGAATGCGTCAAATAAAAACGCGAGGTTTTTATGTCGAGCCATTCGATATATTGTTATTGAGCTTCAAACCCAAGTGCACACACTTTTCTGTTCCACAGAAATTATGTACATGCGAACAAATCATCTCCGAGCCATTCTTCGAATTTTATTTATTTTTCTACGTTTTCGAATTTTAATCATTTTTTTTACATTCAGTGCAAAATAACTCTTGCAAAAATGTGATTGAAATATTTCCATCATGCGAAGTCTATTAAGAAAAAAAGGTACATTACTGCGTTCTTATTTGGTTGTGTTTACAAGTGTTTCTGGCGTGTTAAGATTTTTTTTCTTGGGGCTTTAGGGCTCGTCAACGACAATAGGTCATTAGAGCCCTTCGTGTTAAGATTAGTTTTCTATTTTTGCCACATATAATTTTTTGTCTTGAGAGAAACCCGCACTGCATTTCGTTTGATGCCGTGATCGAAAGGAAACGTTTCTCTACATTTTTTAACGTTCTTTAGAGATGTGGAGAAAATGAAACGATTATATAGGACGAATACGGTAAAAAAAATTTAAAAATAAATAAATTACAGAATCTCACTTTTATAGAAACTATGAGAAACAAATAACGAAATAAAAATATTCTAGTTTTTTGTTGTTGCGATCTCCATTCAAAAAGATGTGCTGAAAATCATTATAAACATGTATTGGTTATTTATAAGAATTATATTAATGTAAAGTATAATGCAAAGCTGAACGATTCGACAGATATTATTGAGAGCATCAATCAATCAAGTCAGAATGAAATTGGTGGAATAGAAAAGTAGAAGAGATTCATGTGGTCTGATGATAATAAATTTATTGTAAAAAAAGCGATACAAACTACGTGGGGGACAATAAACTAATTGATTCTCCGGAAGCAAGCAAGGGACGTATTCCATCAATTACGATCGAGTGCCCTGAGGCAGAAGCAGATGTAACATTTCATCACACTCTTAAAATGAGAATAAACGTACGTGTTATAATATTAATAGAACAGCAACAAACTTGTATTTAACATAAAGGTAAGAATCAAACTATAGATTATTCGGAAAATATTTTTTATAAATCGTAAGTGTAAAAATAACTTTAAATTCGACATGTATTATTTAGGGAAGAACGTAGAGAGCTTGTATACAAATTCCACCGTACGTGGAGAGAAACCCGAGCCGGGATGTTGTGGATGATGAGAAGATGACATTCGAAACTGTGGAGCATCTCAGCGATTCGGCATCATTTGAAGAGTTTCGCTCTGGTGTTGGGCTATCCGGGTGGTGCTGTGTTTCGTTGTTGTGATTTGTTCACAGATCTGGTCTGTTCTGAAGAAGGTTGCAGCGTAGCAGCCAAAACGTCTAGTCCCAAACCTAGTTTTACGCAGAAAAACATACTGCCCCGGATTTCTCCTGTCTTCCTTCGGGCAGAAGCGGATTTCATGTACAGGCTCTGAAGACTCTTGTACAGGGGTGGTTGTCTATTGTAATAAATAATATCCAGTTGAATCGAGTTACTTTAACTGATATGATTTGTAAACAGTATATTCCGAATATTCTACACTTCGATCATAATACGTATTTGCGAACAATTTTTTTGTTTTACTATATACAAACTTACTGGTATTATGTTAACTTTATAACATGTACCGAACTATTTTTATCCTTATCTTAAGATTGTGCTGAAATGTAAAATCCGCTCTTGCTCTACCTTGCTTCCTTCCGGAGATTAAGTTTGTTTATTGTCCTCCATGTGGTCATACGCAGTTCGTAACTGTTTTTGACAATTTATTTATAACTGATTAGTCCAGACACACATGTCTCCAACCGCGAAAGCCCCAGAGAAAACTTCGATGTTTCATCGTGTTATCTCCTCGGTGCATTTAAATAAAGTCCTGAGGAGCGTTAATTGTACATCTTACTTTGTACCTTATGATCGTATTCTCATCCATCCGGAGTCAACACAAAATCCCGATATCCGGAGACCTTCTCACCGAAGAAGTCGTAGTTAGGTAAGAAGAGGGAAAGTTATGGCTGATTGTATTCTGTAGTTAAATGAATAAACGAATAAATTTACGACCTTCTTCTGGAGGATAACAAAATAGGTTTACAAAAAACATGTTATAAAATTGTATTGTAGTAATTATTTTATTTGCCAAATTTGAATTAATATTTACGTGTGTAACATCATGGTCAGTTGTTAATGTTTCTTGTTGCATTTGACGAAAATGTCAGTTTCGAGTCGAAATCTTACGTGGAAAGAAAACAACGAAAAAAAAAAATATATTTTTTGATCGCGCAGAGAAAAGGGTCGTATGAGATAATTTGTGTATTACGGAATGCATATTCTGACTCGTATCTGACTCTTGTGAATAATGAAGTCATTCATCAATTATTAAGGACTCATTAGTCGACGAGAGTCAACGAGGAGAGTTTTCAAAAATGAAGAGGTTTTGAGATACAGAATCTTAACTGATTTACAAAGCGTTAAAAATAGGTGATGAATTATTCAGACTACACAGAATGTAATGCATAGATTTCCAAAAAATTCAGTTTAGATGTAAATGTGTTTTTTTTGAAAGAGAGTACCGAATCTAGTTTACAAATTTTCAAAATGAGCAAATTTACTTTGCTGTACTTTAGCTCTCAGCAATTTCTTTTGGTTTTAGTTCTGTTTCAATGTTTTTAACTTTTCAAAATAGAGATTCATCGTTGTGCATGTGTTTGCTGTTTGAAATCGTTTTTGATTCTGAAAGTTTTTTTAGTGTTGAAGAAAGACAACTTTATTTCTCAATAATAGAAAGATAAAAATTCCTACGTGTTTGTATTTTGTAGGCTGCACCTAATGCTGTAAACGCAGTGGATGCGTAAAGAAGAAATTCCACGTTTCAATCTACAAATTTATTCTACATTATTATCCGAATTCATTGCTATTTGTCGTTTGAAATCAAACATTCTGTAACAAAGCACTAGTCACAGTGTTTCATCAATTTTACTTCGAAAGCTGTTCATAATTTAATAAAAGTATTTCCTCTGATCTTTTTTTATATTTCTCTTGGTCACGAATTTTGAAGGTACACCTGTTAATACAATATTACACCATCGTCAATGACCGTGTTTCGATCCCCGATGGGGTGGAGATTTTTCATCACACCCCGATATCCAAACTGACTCCCATGCCTACTCAGCCTGCTGTAAAATGAGTTCCGAGTATATCCTGACGTCAAACCGGACGAAACGACACACTGGCTACATCTCCTCCTTCTAGTGCCGTGGCCAAGAAATTGCGGAGCTCTACCCTCCGCGAACCTCTTGGGCCTGTTTTGGGATAGTTTGACACCATCTTCCAAATTAGTTTTATTTATTCAAAACTTAAATTGTACTTTTAAAACAAATTGATTTGAAATGTTTTGAATATTTTAAGGGCTCTAATGACCTAGACGTTAGCCCTAAAGCCCTGAAAAACAATATTGTTTTAAATTCCTCGTAAAAGTACAATTTGATTTTCTTGAGTTCATTTGATATTTCCCGCTCTGTTATCAAAGGATGCAACATTGAAATATTTAAATTCAAGCCATGTTGTTATTCAAGAACTTTATGATACAATCCAGATTATTATTGTTCTGGGCCATTATTCATTCCGTTACCCATAATTCCATTCACATATTCAAGGATCATGTTTAGATTGCTCATTAAATCGATGTCAGAGATGGCAGGAAAAATACATATAAAAGACCTTTACGTTCAAACACTAATGGAAGTGTTTTTCGGTCGTAGAATGCGAGATCGTTTTTAATTAGTCATAAAAACGTTACTTGCTTCGTAAACATGTAGCATAAAAAGGTTTACACAGTGCTACACATGCACTAAATGACTCGATAAGGTTTCTCTTTCATTTGAAGGGATGTGGTTGTATCATTATTGTTGTTTGCATCAACTGATGGTGGTACATCACACATTACAAATGTTTAGATTGTCTCATTTTCGACTTTTGATGATTAAATTTAGAATTTTCCACAATCCTCGGTTTATGTAAAATCCTTCAAGTAAAATTAATGGTAATTTTTCCCATTTATGTTTAAACGCAAATAAATAAACAAACTTTACAGTCAAAATAAAGCAGTTCCAAACTGAGTATGATCACGCGGGGGATAATAAACTAAGTTAATCTCCGGAAACAAGCAAGGATGGGCTTACGGATATAATGCATACAGCAGTGCCAAGGTGGCGTAGTTAGGAATAAACTATTATAAATAAAAAGGATAAAGTACATGCATATTAAAGGAATTTAATCGGTATCTAGAGTACTATAGCAATGGCGAGACAAAGTATAACAGAAATTAACATCACTTACATCATCCGAAATCAGTCTTCCTTAGTTATATACGTTATCCACTTTTTATGGTTTTTGCAACATTGTACATCTTTTTGATAATTGGGGAAGAAATAATCTAACAACTCTAATAAATCTAAAAAATAAATTTTTTCTTTAAATTCCGAATACAAATGACTATGATAACCATCACCACTCTTATATTTTTCTATTGCAACTAGAACACTATCAACAAAACAGAAATAATAATAATAATAAATTTATTGTCAAAAACAGTACCAACTGCGTATGACCACGTGGAGGACAATAAACTCATTTACTCTCCGGAAGCAAGCAAGGGACGTATTCCATCAATTCCGATCAAGGGCCCTAAGGCAGAGGCGGATTCAAATTTTTTTTTGCATAAGTTTCTAGATAAGATAAAAGGTTAGCTGCGATGTATATAATGTCAATATGTTTGTAATTTTTGTATGTTTGTAATAAATGTCATCTCTTACATGTTCAACAGAATCTGTATCCCCCAAGTTAATAGTTGCAGTGAAATGTCGTCAAGCGCAGTTCCGCACTTTCACAGCAAAAATATCGAATACAATATTTATTGGTAAATTGAATCTCACATTAATTTCTTTTATTAGAACCCGGAAATTATTTCACATTACAGAAGCAATTGAGCGTAAGAAAACTTTTACCTGCAGTTTGAAGGGATTCACCTTTACATTTTGTGGAAGGGAATTGTACAAAATTATTCCTGAATGATAAGGGCCGTTTTTGGCGAAGAGTGGTTGTCACGCCAGGACGATGAATATTAGTCTTAAGCTATTGTGATGTGTGTAAAATTAAAAAAAAAACCCGTTGAAAGAAGTGTTCACCCGAAGAAAGTTAGCTGGTGGTGTAACTGTTAATGGATGCAAAAGAGTTCACTGGTTCGATTCCCGGATCGTCAAAATATTCTTTTTCTGCGTCTGTCGCTCAACGTAAAAAGGCACTCGGAGGAAAGACTCTCGTAAACATATTTTAATGTGAGGAAAACTCTGTTATCACATTTCAAACAAACGCAAAACAGGTCTATGTGATCGGAATTAGCATATTATAGATACATAACAATATAGACTCGTGATTATACTGGGATGTAATTTATGTTAGATAACACCAAATAATATTTAAATATTATAATTTTGGTCTTGTGAATAGGAGTTCAATTTATGTATAAATATTTCAATTTGTGTACGTGTGGGGGACAATACTCGTAGCTGACGCGACACATACATTTATTCCTAACTAATTAATTGTTTTAATATACAAATAAGAATTTAATTTGTACTTAATAGGACAAATTCAATATTTGAAATTACCTCTATTTCAATTTCTCTATTTTTCCAGAAGAGATTAGAGAAGGAATTATAAAAATCCACGCATCTAGCGTAAAATTGGATTAGTTCTTCACTGACTAAAGCACAGCAGCCACTTCCGAAATAAAAATAATATTTTAATTTTCTTTGCTGGAGAATGTGGCTGGAAGCATAGTTGGGGTCACAATATTATGAAAATGTCGCTCCCTTGTCAAATCTCACCACGAGTCGCGTTCTGCGTGACGTCATTACATGGTCGGTGTTCTCTTGTTGGCAGGAGAACAAGTGAAGATTTACAAGTACCTTAAGGGTGTCGGTAACGTACCTGTGACTGGTCAAAATATCATACATTGACCTTGCGTGGGTCAATGCGTATCTATTGAAATAACAAATGAATTTATTTTTTTATTTAATAGTTCCGATTTATAAACAATACTTTCCGAATAATCTATAGTTTGACAATAATACGTACTTCTGAATAACCTTTTTGTTTTATTAAATACAATTTTATTACGCGTGCCAAACTATTTTTGTTGTTAGGAATGTGCTGATACGTTAAATCCACCCTTGCCTTAGGACCCAGTATCGGAATTGATGGGATGGTCCCTTCCTTACTTCTGGAAAGAAAATTAGTTTATTGTCCTCCCCGCGGTCATACGCAGTTTTTAACTGCTTTTTTGACAATAAATTTATTTATTAACACGTAAATTTAATTTTTCAAATGCGTGCGTGTGCAGAATGATCCTGTATTCATGGTTCAAACTTAAAAGGGTCGGTACAGAATACTGTAACAATCATTTATTGAATGGACATGTAATGGCGCAAGTGACACATTGAGACGCAAACGCAAGACATAAGAGATGAAAGAAAAGACTAGGCGTTTATTCACAAGTGAAATGATCACGAAAACTGCGTCCACCAACAGTTATACACGTCTGACAGTGTCGGTAGAACGATTGGCTTTGTACACATTCAAAGATGACCGGTAATTACAGCACACGTCCAGCAGCTGCGGATATTCCGACAACGAGAGCCTGTATTTCCTGTGTTCCCGCCTCACCGCGATACTCGCGCCTCTACAATAAATGATCGTTACAGTGTCTTGTACTAACACATTTGGGATCACTCTGCACCGACGTCATGAGAGTTTTTGGGATAAAGAGATGTTAGACGCATGAATTTATCAAATAACTCGAAGATATTTGCGGTCATGTTCAAATCATTTTTCAACTTAAAACATGAATTTTATTTTTTATTTTATGTGTTATGGTGACGTTCAGGCCTGCTCTTTCAACAAACCGTCGGACTTGGGGAGGAGAAATATTTGGTTGCCGGGGATCTTATGGTGCCGAATCGACATTTGCCTGGAGCAGGTGAGGAGAACTCCGGCTGAAAACCTCACCTTCTTTCGCCGAGCAAGGTTTGAACCCACGCTCTACCGCTCAGCGAGATCGTGGAAGCGAATACGCTACCACTAAGCCACCGCTGTATGTGCGTTGACATTTGTCAGCTCTGAAATAAACTACAAAATTTCTCTTTTCTTCATTCAGCGCAAACATGTTTCTAATTCCACCCACCACAGAAATTTGGTCAATTTCTATCATATAATTAGATTCTCTTATTAGAAAAGAAGAAAATAACTGAGAGTGAGGTAGGAATTGAGCTTTGAGTTAATCAGGATTGCGATGAATAACCAGCGTTGATAAACCCGTTTTTTTCTCTCTCTGTGCTTCGTTCGGTTGATCGCAGGAGGGTTGATGGGGGTGGCAGCAACGGCGTGCAAGTAATGGCGCACTCCGAGCAGCGTGGAAAAGGCGTGGTTGGCGCATTTGTCCGTTGAGTGGTCAGTGGTCAGTGGCTGCGTGAGATGACCAGCCATTCACTGCACAGACACTTCTACAGGTCGCAGCGGGCATCACCTCCTATTACTGTAACCTCTTTCTATTGATTCGAACATTTAAAAATAATAGGAATTATGTGATAACGAAAGGGAAAGATCATACGAATACTAACAACGAAGTAAAAATAATGTAAAGATTATAATGCTAGCTTCTCAGGTCAAACAAAAAGAGGGTTGAAAACTAGAAATTTAAAATCAGTAGAGCAAAGTGTAGTTACCTCACATTGCGTTAATAATAACCACTTGATTGATTGAGAAAATACATTAATTTTGGACGAAGAAGTTAATTATTACAAACGTTGCATATCAGAAATGATATTTATAAAAATACACGCCATATTCACCATAGTTGTTCGTATTAATTAATAATTCATTCTACTGATTTTTTAAATATTGGATGAGCACAATTATTTTGTGATTTTAAAACTTCATATTTAATCTAGACTGTCGTTTGACTCCGTCTTTGACAAAAGAGTCTCATTGTCTTCAGTCACGTGATACGACTGCCATTTGCGTTGTAACAGTATTGTTCACATTTTTTAGTGAATTACTCTTGTAAGGTATGAAAATCTTAACGTCATTGCGCTCCTATTTTCAAATCCTACGTTTTAGTATGTCTTTTTTCGCTATAGTAAGCCAGTACTTTTGCCAGAATATATTAAAAAAACATGAGCCCGCGATAGTTTCTCCATATGAGCCCGTAGTAATTTAAAGACAAATAATTCCAAATTTTGCGCCGTAAGGGTATAACTGGATAGAGAATGGTTCAAACTATCATTTAATACATTTTTTCTTAATCCTAGTCGCTCTGATGCTCATAATAACTTAAACTATTGCATTACCTTTGTTTCACAGTCACAATTTCACTGCGAAGTTGAGGCCATCTTGTTTGTAAACAAACCCTACCGACCTCCGTTTCCTCTCTTCACGAGGCTTAACCTCAACGCGTCCTTCCCTTCGCTTCAGCCAATGTTCTTGGTCACGCCCTTTCATTTATTCCATGACGACTGTTGTGGTCGCGGTCGGCCGTGTTCAATGTGGGGTTCCTCAAGGGATCCTTTCGATGCGAAAATTATTGACTTATAAGTCGTGTTTCCTTGCTTCGAGAAATTCAACTTAAGAAAAAAAAACGTACTGTTTACTAGTTTATTGTATATTAATCGCAGTAAATTACTTTATTGTCATCAACGTGGCCATTCGCAGTTTGTAACAGCTCTATTGACAATAAATTTTTGATTAATTAATTAATTTATTTTTTGTCAATCTGACTGACTTGACGTCGGCACGCGTTCTGGCCAACGCTTTTACTTCGCCATCGTCGATAAGAGTGATAATATTTGTACCTCGCGTTATGTTGGCAAGACATTCGAATTTCTGTAATCGCCAACGTCGGTCAATTCCATTCAATTCAATTCCCTTGCTCTTATGGTGCTAATATGCTCCTCCTGAATCGAGCATGAGGAAAAGATATTACCGTGTGCCCTAGATTGTTGTGTTATAAATTTGTATTTCTTTACAACAAATAGTCGCTTTTGTGATTACAATAAATATTTATTTGGATATAACTTAAATTTGTAGATGTTGACAAATGTGTTAGGCACCCATTGCGTACTTTCCGGCAAAGTTTGGAGTATAGTAGTTGATATCCGATATTTGTCATAAGCAAGAAAAAACTTGCGTAATTTTTTTACTTCTTGTTGCCTTTACTTCCTGTACTTTTTTACCATTTTACGAAGTAATGCGAGTAAAATTATGCAAGTAATTAGCAATTCTTTTCGTTTCAGAAAAACCGTGAACGAGTTAATAATATGAAAGAGTGAGTAAATAAAAAAAGTGATGATAATATGTATTCACTTCAAATGAGCCCTCTTGCAGAATGGCAGAGCTAATACCCGCTTACACAAACATGATCTTCAAGGGGAAACCATTTGTATCATTCAGATGTTGGTACAAATTTTGAGACAACGATCACTCATGTTCTCTGAAATGTCTGGACGTTCTGAACT
The DNA here is from genome assembly GCA_002313205.1 of Laupala kohalensis. Classification (NCBI taxonomy): domain Eukaryota; kingdom Metazoa; phylum Arthropoda; class Insecta; order Orthoptera; family Trigonidiidae; genus Laupala; species Laupala kohalensis. The sequence goes on from NNCF01126138.1 coordinate 200,924, forward strand.
AACGAGTAATTCGGACAGATTCTACTCTATTAGATTTATCAGAAATGTTGAAATTGTTACTTGATCTTTATCTTGTTTAGGCTTACGAAATTTTTTCTCGCGGTTTATAGATTCAAATTGTTCCTTAGAAATAGCTTAGTATGAATTCATAAGGTCTCTTTCTTCTTTTTACTTTTAAAGGGACTGCAGAAATAAAACATTACAGTCTATAAAATGAGTATATATAT
>NNCF01126138.1:216543-227505 GCA_002313205.1 Laupala kohalensis
AATTCTGTAGCCCCATCCTGGCCCGGGTTTTTCTCCGGTTTTCCTTCGGGTACAGGCGGATTTCTTATACAGGTTTTCTAGTCTTTGTCCAGGGGCGTGTTCATTGTAACAATAAATCGTGAATTTAGTGTTTTTTCAACTCTTATGATTTTTAAACACTATACTCAGAATAATCTATAGTTCGATAATAACTTGTACNNNATATATGTATTATAACTTGCAGCTAACCTTTTGTCTTATCTACGAACTTTTGTTGAATTTTTTGAATCCGCCTCTGCCTTAGGGCCCTTGATCGGAATTGATGGAATATGTCCCTTGCTTGCTTCCGGAGAGTAAATTAGTTTATTGTCCTCCACGTGGTCATACGCAGTTTGTACTGTTTTTTGACAATAAATTTATTATTATGGACTTCCAAAGGAAGACTTCCAAAGGGTGGTGAACATATGGTGTGGTTTCGTCTATAGATAGGCCTTCGAAGAGTACGTACACTGAACAACTTTGGATGAAACGGAATATTGGTAAAACATATCCATATTCCATGGGAAATATTCCCACGAAATCGTCACCAGGGTTCGTAAAAGTGAATACAAACAATTTTACACCGCTTAGTCGACTTAGAAGGTAATTAAAGTTTTATTTCAATAAGTTACGATCGAAATAAGTTCATTCACTTTCAGAGTAAAAATCTTAGCCGAAACAAAACTTTCTTGGTATGTTGTGGGGAGATCTTAGACTACTTTCATAATGATTTCAAGAAATAAACTAGAACGCTTGCGATAGGACCTCGTAAAAGCTGAAATAAAAACTCAGTATTCTTACACTAAAATTATTAATAGAACACCAAACATGTCACGCTGAAACAAAAAAAACCCATTAGTTATCGTAACATTTTGCGGCCCATGATTTAGTGCACTTCACTTAACTACCAACCGTCTTCGCATCTACACTAACGCGCCCCTTCTTCCAGAACTTTCCTAACCCTGCGAATAGATGCGGGGCTCTAAATCTTTTCCACAACCGATTCAGGCATCAAATTCCTGGCTCTAATACTTCTGTTGAGAAATACGATCTTTTCTACCCATACGAAAATGATGTTCCAATTCTTCTGTTATATATTTTCGATTATATATTCCGTCATATTATTATTATTAAAAATAAATTAGGATACGAACTTAAATAAATATTGACAGACTTACGAACTGACGAATACTTCAAACGAAGTCGAAACGTCGTGAGCTCTTTTCACATATTTTATTCTAAGTCCATAAAATGTTGTACGTCTTTCATTCATTATTTAATTAGATTATGTAATGGACATTAATTTTAGAAGGAAATGAGCTACTCTTCCCGGTGCTGTTGCAATCATTTTCTCATCCAGTCTGAGACATTATATGTGAGCTAGATAACGGGTCTTCACTCCTCTTCGATTTCAGTTCGATTCTAATTCCACATTCTATAGAATCTCCACAATACGTTGGGTACAATATCCTTTTCGTAGAGAAAGTGTGGAGCGAGTCGACACATATGGCACGTTCTCTTTATGCACCGCTCGGAACATTCGTTTGACGAATGTGGAGATGTTCTTCGGAGCATATTGCCTTCCTTCTCAACGCTCTCCTTGCTTTATGGTCTCGCATTTGAATGGCGGCGTCTTGAGGGCGTAAAGATGCGCCTGTAGAAGAACGAAGTAGAAGTGGAACTGGTGGCAGCGGATTGTTGGCACGAAACGTTTAAATAAGTGCGTGTTAAGATTTTGAAATAAATATCTCTTAAATACATAACTAATTCACTAAAACAAACGAAAATACTTTATATAAACTTCAATTTTTTATCAACCATATTAATCGTTGGGGATTGTTTTTCTCGCATTTATGCCAGACGGATAAACAAAATTACGTCATTTCGCCATCGTGTGGACTATTTATTGTTGTCATCATCAGGGCTCAATGAAGAAAAAAAAATGTTTGTTTACCTAGAAAAATGTTTATTTTATCATCTCCATGGTCACCTCTTACATGTTACACAAAATGGTGCACCTAACATATAGCATCATCGTGACTAAAATACACAATTAAATTCTACCACCAAGACCTACTAACCGACTGTTGAAAGGTGGAGATGGTAAGGTAAACATGTGACATAATTTTGTTATTGATTTGTGTAGCGTGAAAGCAAGAAAACCAATCCCCAAACTCTATATACTCTTACTCTTAACAAATTAAGACATTACTTTAAAATATTAAGTTATTCTTTGGAGAAATTTTTTTCTTCTTTGGAGTTTGAGTAACAATACGTAGTTAAAACACACAGAATGAATCTCGTTAATGAATTTGAACTTCGTATGTCGAATTTATGTTCTTATGGAAAATGTGTACATTACATCACCTGTACTAATAAAACTATAGGAAATTTCAGAAAGAAAAAGAAAAGAAAAATAATCATTTTTAAATTGGAAATGTACTATACCTGGTGATGTGTATCAATTCTCTGGAAAAAAAATTCCGTCAATTTGCTGAAAGAGATAAGAGGTATTTTCTTATTCTCACCTCCCTCGCAATGGTATTTTGGTTCAGTTAGGAAATCGGTCCAGTGATCTTTGGAAACTGTGGAGGAAACAAGACTTTAACAAATGAGTTTGCTGTTGTTTTGCGTTCTTGCATATTGCTGCATAGTGAATTGTTATTCGCAGGATTTTAAGGATATCGCGATTCGATAATTCCATAAAATTCATTTACTCCATGGCGCAGTGCCTGGTGGTACTCGCCTTCTCAACCTCTGGTGACACTGGTTGATCCGAGTAGAATTCGCGGTGGTGGGCGAAGCAGGTTTTCTCGGGATCCTCCTGTTTCCCCTGCAACATTCTCTCATCGTTTACAATAGGGAGCGCAATAGTTCAAACACTGGTCACATCGCTTTGGGTGTACATTGCCCGCCCAAACTAAACTGTAACTGTACTCTATTGAAATAATACATCTCGGTATTAGTTACGATTTATAAACAATTTTCCGAATTATCTATGTTTTGACAATAATACGCTCTTTTGGAATAAGGTTTTTGTATTTCATTAAGTACACATTTGTTGTTATTATGTTAATATTATAACACGTACCAAATTAATTTTATTGTTAGGAATTTTTGCTGAAATTTTTTGAATCCGCCTCTGCCATGGGGCCCTTGATCGGAATTGATGGAATACGTCCCTTGCTTGCTTCCGGAGAGTAAATTAGTTTATTGTCCTCCACGTGGTCATACGCAGTTTGTACTGTTTTTTTACAATAAATTTATTTATTATTACCCCGTAGCTAGATCTCGGAATTTTATAAAAAATACCTTTAAAATATAACAAACTCCGAAAGATTAATTGAACTTTAATAAATAAAGAAATAAAATTTTAAATCAAAATATATAAGTGTATATGAAGAAGATGCCCTAAAATTGTGATAAATTTACAGTTATGGCCTTAGGACCTTGGGGGAGGGGGATTAGCACCTTAGAGAATGAGGATAGAGGGAGGACGTCCTCAGTGGGTGGTTGCTCTTCCCTCGGCGACATGGGAGGCGCGAACTTTGTCACTGGAGCGGTATCCCCACGATGTATGGGCTTTACATAAATGAATTTTAAGAACTTCTTCCCTCCATCGTGACGGAGGTTACGGAACCTATATCGCTTGGCGATGACAATGCACGCTGTTCATGAGTAGTATTCTTCTATACTTGGAAGATTGGTGCAACGCATGTTCTAGACTTTCATTTAATAAATTTATTGTCAAAAAACAGTACAAACTGCGTATGACCACGTGGAGGACAATAAAGTAATTTACTCTCCGGAAGCAAGCAAGGGACGTATTCCATCAATTCCGATCAAGGGCCCCATGGCAGAGGCGGATTCAAATTTTTTAGCAAAAGTTCCTAGATAAGATAAAAAGTTAGCTGCAAGTTATAATACATATATAATGTCAATATGTTTGTAATTTAACATGTACAAGTTATTATCGAACTATAGATTATTCTGATTATAGTGTTTAAAAATCATAAGAGTTGAAAAAAACACTAAATTCACGATTTATTGTTACAATAAACACGCACCTAGACAAAGCCTAGAGAACCTGTATAATAAATCCGCCCCTACCAGAAGGAAAAACGGAGAAAAACCCGGGTTATTCTCAGTTTCATTATACTGTTTCTATTTAAATAATGATTTGCCTTCCATTTAGTAAGCTCGTATGACTGTAAGAATTCAATTAAAATATGTAGCTTATGTCCACTATTTACTTTCAGCGACAAACAACAATAATAATAATAGTAAATTATTATTTGTCTCCTATTTGAGGTAAAATATATGTTCATAGGATAATTATTTTCAGTAAATTGTGATGAGGGTCTCTACAGTTATCATCGACAGTTTAAAAGAATGAAATTCTTATTGCGGAAATGGTTGTCCTCAAGATAATTTTGATTGGTAAGTTGGGGAGATACCCGTAATACATCTCATTGGTCTCTGGATGATCTGAATCTCTTAATTTCGAATCACGTGTCTCTTATATGTCGAGTAAAATTTACGTCCAAAATTCAATATTATGACCATTAAGTTCATCATTGATTAAATTTCGTAATAATTTTGAGTGTAAATATCTAATAAGTATGGTTATAGACGCAGTTTGGAACGAAGTATTCGCCATTTTCTGAGAAGTCTGCTTTTCATTCGCTCCCGTCCGACTCGCTCGATCAGCGCAAGACAACTGGCGGCTCGCGAAGTTATGGTACATTTCACATCAACCATTGAAGGGCACAACTTTGTGTTACAGATCTATGTTGTTGGAATTAATATTTCACGTGACATGACATGCCCAGTGCGAGAAAATTGAAAATTGTATACCGAATTAACACGTCATACATTGCAATATGGAAACATTTCATTCTTATACTAAATATTAAAAATACTGTAACATAGTTAACTGTTCCCGCTTGAAAGAAAGTAAATTTGTGGAGGAGAATGGAAATATCGCGTTACAAATAAATAAATATGTCCGATTAGTTTTATTCCGTGTCGGACCTATCAATCAAAAGTGACTTGAAAATGACCCGTGAGCTAAGATGAGTTGGACGGCACTGCGCTTCACGTTACATTGTAGTATTTATAGTAAACGGGAGGGAAATGTAGCTTAGTGCTATTATCTACATGGAGCGATAGGAGGTAGGAGTTGGGTGGAAGGTTATTGCTAGTAGGTGAGCCGCTTAGCTGCGTTTACTAGAAATACTAGGAGGAGGTGGATAGAGGAAGAAAGGTTGGCTTTTCAGTAGTGACAGCTATATGAACTGGGACTAAATGTGAAAAGCTACAAATTTTCTCACCCCAATGGGAATCGAACCGGGGATGACTTGGTGATGAACAACAACACTACACCGCCGGTGGGGCTTATTGGCACATGAGTATTTTACACTTGTGAGTAGTGTTTGCTGATGACGGAAACTAAGAGGAGACGCTGGGAGTTGGGGTGGTGGTCTTCTTTTTAGCACTCTGCACAAACATGTTGTGCTGCTGCTGTAGGGGATGGGTGAGTATGTGTCGTGCTTTCGCATGGAGAGGGACCCTCTTCTTTGCTACCCGGTGCTTCTGCCGTTGTGCAGTGGGGAGGAGTCTCTTTCACCTACGGTTTCTTTAGCGCATTCATAACGACACATTTTACTCCAGCGTGTGATTCATGCGTCTCCATCTGCTACGACGCCGTTTCTCGCTGTTTCCTCCCTTCCCTCTACATTCTTTATTTCGTTCCTTCTTCGCCTTCAAACTTCTGCACTCTCTTCGCCTTCTCAATCATCCTGATGCGGGTTTTTCTCCGGTTTTCCTTCGGATAGGGGCGGATTTTTTACGCACGTTCTCTAGGCTCTTGCCTACAAGTAGGGGCGACATCTATTGAATTATAATTAATCTCAAATTTAGTGTTATTTAATAGTTACGATTTATAAACAATATTTTCTGAATAATCTATAGTTAGTTAACATACTTCTGGAATAACTTTATTTGTGTTTAATTAAGTAAAAAATTGTTTGTATTCTGTTGATTTTACAACATTTACCGAACTATTTTATTATTATCTTAGGAGTCAAGAGCTGAAACGCTAAATCCTTAGCCTCTGCCTTAGGGCCCTCGATCGCAATTGATCGGATGGTCCCTTGTTTGCTTCCGGAGAATAAATTAGTTCATTCTCCTCCACGTGGTCACATGACGCACTTCGTACAACTTTTCTGACAATAAATTTATTTTAATTTTTTTTCATTTTTTCCGATTTCTCCAATTTTTGTTCTACAAAATGTACCGAGTGTCGTTGGATCGAACAAAGACTTAAATTTTCATCTTCAGAGTCATAATATTACTTTATAATGTTTACGTAAAAAATGTGTATTTTATCGAACTAAGTCTCCCTCCATTGAAATCATGTATAGCAGTTGACTTATTTCTTTCGCTTGTTCATTTTTAATGTTGCATATTCTGTCCTTTTTTATTTTTCATCTATCCTTCTACCAGTATCTTATCCCTTAATTGATCTCCTGAACGATTATGAAACTTAATTTCAAACCTAGCCCAAGTAACTAGTCATGACCTTTGACTAAGGGTTTCATACGTCTCCTTCTTCGTAAAACAATACATTTATTTCAAATGCTCTTTTTCTCTCTTTTATATACTTCGTAATTTTATGAAACCGCAAAAGGAAATCCATTTCTGGAAATAAAGATTTTTATCCGCTGGGGAAAGTCTTTTGTTTTCCTTTGAAATATTATTGAAGTTGGATAGATGTTTTGAAATATTTACAGAGAATCCGAGAATATTTTTATAAAAATAGACCTTCCCCGCTATGTTCTTAATAAAATATTTTGGACGACTTGACAATATATTCGAAAATACAAATGTTTTTCTGGATTACTGTCACGTGCATTTCTCCTTCGTTGTAAGTGAGGTAGTCATAGTGTTGAGATCAAGATTTTATTACTTTGTCATATACGTAGCGAAAAATATTCGAAAACGAGATTTCGCCGGAAATATCCGTTTTGGGTATCCCTGATTTAGAAAAAGTAGTTTTTGGCATAACGACCGTCTGTCTGTGCGCAGTGATTCTGAGTAAACGGATGAATATATTTAATTCGCATTTCGTATTTACGGTAGAATTTATTTGTTGTCGATGCACGTGCTCTAATTCTTTTACTTTAAAACAAAGGGTACTTCACATGGAGGTCAAAGAACTGTTTCGAATGTTCCTGAAAAACGGCTCCAACGATTTTGCTTAAATTTTCTGTACGTAAAGTACAATTAGTATGTTTCACATCAGCATCAGCGGTATTTTGCTTGAAAGTTTGGTAGAGACGCAGTAAAATAATTTCTGTCTGCTACACATACACATTAGTTTACTATTTCAAGAAGCTTGAATAATATTTAGCAGCGTAAATGGATCAAGGAGACGTAGAATTAGTCTTTTCGTAAACTGATAAAATACGTAGGAGGACAGCAAACGCACTGAAGATACGAAAATACTTTCAACCATCAATTTCTGTCTACAACGAAATTACATTTACATAAAACTTTTACGATTTTTCTCACTCTACGCTGCGGATGGAGAAACATATATGAGAGAATGTGTGGAATGGTTTTGCACCACTGGTTTCCTGAAGTTAATACTGGCTCTCACGCTTTCATAAATCAACCTAACCTAACCCAACCCATCTTCAACAAAACTTCATCTTCGCTGCGAAAACCTCGCGCGAGGGCTATTTGCCTCATTGCCTGTGATTCCCTCGGAATCTCGCGGTTGCCATCGTATCCTCGTCATGATCATTACCCCCCGCCACGAAGAATGAGGGAGGGGTCCTCACGAGGTCGATGGACTGGGGACCATTTGCGCATATGGTAATGGCAGCGGCGGCGAACGATAATCGACGGGGAAGTTCTGACCGAGGATGTTGATGGCGTCGACGTAGCGTGCGGGGATGGACGTGATGTGGAACTGGGCTTGTGTCTAATCGTCTTCTGGAGATGTGTTCGTTACATCATTACAAAATGAGTTAGAGTTTGCACCTTCCCAATGTACATTTGCTGAAGATGTTTTTTTAAAGGTCATATGGGATTTTTGATCAAACGTGAATAAAGACCGAGTGACGGAAAACAAACAAGTTCATAATAAGATCATGTAAACTCTTTAAATGATTTTGTATTTTTTGGTTCTTATATTTTACACAGTATTCTAATTCACAAACATAGAAATCTCTTAGATTGCGGTGAACCTCACCGCCAGGTAACATATGAATTATGTTACGTTGAATGAAAATGGGAGACGGGACCGGGGTGCGAACCCGGGACCTGAGCTCAACGCGCTCATGCGCTTACCGACTGCGCCATCCCGTTCGCCTCCCGGGCCCGTCTTCCATCCTCATTCAACTTGCGAGACCCAAAGACCTCTGAGCTGGTCTCGTAGAGACTAAACTCCGCAAATGGCGCAGTTGGTAAGCGCATGAGCGCGTTGAGCTCAAGGTCCCGGGTTCGAACCCGGGTCCCGTCTCCCATTTTCATTCAACGTANTAAAGTGTTTCATTAGTTCTGTAGAATTTCATGTTTTTGTATGTATAATGTTTCCTTGTTTTAAAAAAGTAGATTTTAAACAAATTAGTTATTTAGTCCTACAAATCCACGGAAACCTTACGGGCTGTAGTTCATCTGTCGAGAATCGACTTATTTTTCCACTTGTGGTAGTCATTACATAAATGAGTGTAATTTCTAACTTTTGTTCAGATTTTGTACTGGTTAATTTATGATTGAATAAATACCTTCTTATTCTTAATCCCTCACAGGATATATAAGAAATTGCGAAGTTGTTTGTGCTGTGAAAACTGATCCTTATTTTTCTCTGCAGTCATAAAATAATCTTTTTATGTGAACGGCACTCCATCCCCGACAAATAATATTTATTTTGTTGTCCAATATTTTTTCTTCTGCGAAGATGACTAATAGAACCCCTCCTTTGCGTGGGCGGAGAGGGGTCTTCCGGAGAAAGGTGGCATCTGGCTACGCCCAGATGAGCAGCTGCGGTATCATTGAGACGAAGCACAGTGTGCGGAAAGGGACCGAAACGCGCATGGCATAGCAGTTCTTACACTATCCTAAGCTGCACATATGGGGTTATTAATAAAGGGTTCGAAGTAAAATTTGTAACTACTATAATTAACGTCAATTCTAGAATATAATGAAATAAATTAATATCCAGAAGGTAATCAAGAAATAACCTGACAACAACTTGAATCCAAGTCGAAACTAGTGAGCTCCTCAAACAAAACGTAAATATTAATCAAAGTCCATGAAATGTCATACATTTTTATTTATTTATTTCATTAAAATTTGTAACATCTTTGACTCGTGTAAATAAATAATGAGTGTAAATAAACTATACTTGTGCTATATTTATGCGAATATTCCCTGTATGCATGTCGTATATATGACACAACTGAAGTAAAGATTATAAATTGAAATGGGGGATGGAGGTGATTTGAAGTGGGATTTTGTATCAACTATAGCTCTTATGATTTTTAAACACTATACTCAGAATAATTTATAGTTCGATAATAATTTTTGCATGCAAATTTATTGCGTTAAATTAAAAACACATTGACATTCTATTAGTATTATATCGTAGTTAACTTTTTATCTTATCTAGGAATTTTTGCTTAATTTTTTTTGAATCCGCCTCTGCCTTAGGGCCCTTGATCGGAATTGATGGATTACGTCCCTTGCTTGCTTCCGGAGAGTAAATTAGTTTATTTTCCTCCACGTGGTCATACGCAGTTTGTACTTTTTTTTGACAATAAATTTATTATCAAGCTTTCTTTTGAGTTTATGCACTAATATAGATTGCATATTTATTAATATAACATATTTATTTTACTTTTGCTTCGGTGTGCGCTTTTTGACACTGTGCGACGTCTGCCGATGTTTCCTGTTCTAGAAAGGTGTGGATGGGTGGGTGCCGCTCTCCACTCATAAGTCTGTTGAATGAGCGTTTGGAATATGACGTGAAAAGAGGGGAGTGACGGAGCTACGTAGCAGCTGGATGTCTTGTTAATTACGTCCACCTGGGATGACTTCGGGACGTGCTACGAGGGTGTCGGGCTTTTGAGCTTCTCCGAAAATATATATTTTCATTTCAATGAATCTGAATGAGTTGACGTGCGGAACAGAGCACCGTTTAATAATAATAATAATAATAATAATAATAATAAGTACAAGACGGATTTAACTTTTATTAAAATCAATAAATTCTTTTACAGTGTAGAAGCACTGGTGCGGGAGGTAGTTTTTAACCGCGGATTTGAAGAGATTCAATTTCATAATGTCTTTTATATTCTTGGGCAGGGAATTATATAGAACGATTCCCAAATGATATGGTCCCTTTTGGCAAAGAGTGGTTGACACTCTAGGGCGGAAATAATTCATTTTAATTAAACTTTAATTTCTACCATGGAGTGTACTAGCTTTTCAAACTGTAAATAATTTTGTAATGATAATAAGGCCCTGATGAAACGGTGAAACCCCGAGTTCGAGTCTCAACTGAGCCAGAAAGTAATGGTATCTTTACACACCATTTGATACGACTCTGATGATGGAAACTTAAATGGCTTACAATAGCAGTTGCTAACTTGGATACAGCAGTCTGGGATATTTATAGCTTCTATTTTCCCTAATACCTACCTCGAGTGTCTAGTGAGCGATCACGCAATGATCTAGACATCAGTAGCGCTCATTATAGTGGTCAATAATTAATAATAATCTTATTATTTTTATTGTTTTATGTATATGTGTTGTTTATTATGTCTTCTCTTCTATCTGTTACCGAGCATTGCTCTCATATTAATATATTATTATTATTATTATTATTTAGTTACAGAAGATAAATAATAATAATTTATTAGTCTGCAAGTGAGC
>NNCF01126138.1:233392-247226 GCA_002313205.1 Laupala kohalensis
GGGGGGGGAAGGCTATAGCCCCCCTTAGCCCTCCCCCCACCCCCATGGATCCGCCACTGCTCAGAACTGTGTTTTATTATTTTCTTCCTCCATCTCCATCGCTTCCATGTGAGGTTACAAAAAAATATATTCACAAATCCTTATTCAGGATGAAGAGGATATGACGTCATTGCATCATCGAATGTTTTTACCGCAGTCACTCGCCACGCTCCCCTTGCGGTATGTGTCTTTGTTGTGGGATCGAGGGAGGGGGTACGGGCTAATGTTGTACAGACCTTAATTTAAGAAAGAACCGACAGCCGTCTTCACAACTTTAGAGCACGTAATTTCTAATATGTTCACTTTACGTTTCCTATTTTCAGGTGTTACTCGATGCTCGCCTCTTATTGGTGGAGAAGAGAGATACGATAAATAAATAAAAAAAGTTCCCTGCGTTGGAGGGGGAACGTTCTCATCTTTGGCTGAGGTCACATGGTCCTCTCTTCACCATACGGACCCGAAAAACAATGTCGCACATAATTAATAATAATTATAATAATAAATTTATTGTGAAAAAGCGGTACAATTTATTTTGTATTTTATTTATTTTATGATGCAACGGGGTTCAGGCGAATGCATTGGGAAGGAGAGTTGTCGGGTTACTGAATAGACATTGGTCTATAATAGGAGAGGGAAACCCCGACTAAAAATCTCACCCAGTTCAGCCGAGCGGGGGAATCGAACACCCTTTCTCGCCAGAAACAGTCCCTCTATCTACCCACGTAACCTTTACCACACCCACGCTTCTTAAACTTTTAATATCCGCATAGTGCATTCCAGTCCCATCCTGGCCCGGGTTTTTCTCCGTTTTTCCTTCGGGTAGAGGCGGATTTCTTATACAGGTTCTCTAGGCTTTGTCTAGGGGCGTGTTTATTGTAACAATAAATCGTGAATTTAGTGTTTTTTCAACTCTTATGATTTTTAAACACTATACTCAGAATAATCTATAGTTCGATAATAACTTGTACATGTAAATTTACAAACATATTGACATTATATATGTATTATAACTCGCAGCTAACTTTTTATCTTATCTAGGAACTTACGCAAAAAAAAAAATTAATCCGCCTTTGCCTTAGGGCCCTTGATCGGAATTGATGGAATACGTTCCTTGCTTACTTCCAGAGAGTAAATTAGTTTATTGTCCTCCACGTGGTCATACGCAGTTTGTACTGTTTTTTGACAATAAATTTATTATTATTATTACAGTCGATTCGAGTGAAACTGTTACTTTTCATTCGTATGTGAGAGAAACGGCACTTAAATCGTTCATAGAGAGCCAATTCCACTCGAATCCGTCGATTAGAGTGAAACACTGTTACTTTCCATTCGAATATGAATATGGAACTTGCGATCGACTCTTTCTTGGAGTGACCGTTCCACTCCAAGGAATGAAGAATGTATCCGAGGGCCACTAGCAGAACGCCGTCACGTTGGGCGGTAGGTCGTGTGGCAGTGTGGCTGCGACGACTCACAGGAGCTGCTGCCACCAGTGAATTTGCATGACAAAACCCTGCCGCCGCCGCCGCCGCNCCTGTGCCCCAATATGTTTCGAAAGGAGCCACTAGAGAAAGAGAGAGGGGAGGGGGAGGGGGTTAGGGGGGTGGGGGTGAGTGTGCGTGCGTGCGTGCATGAGTGGGTTCCCTGCTGTCTGCGGAAGGAGTAATTGATTTGTTGGGGTGACGGAGCAGCATCTGAACGCGGTCTGGAGCACTTATTAAATTCGCTGTTAGACACACTTTTGTAAAAAGGGACCCACTGCATTCAATTGACGCCAATGACAGTGCTCACCTGAAAAGTGATTTTGTTTATTCGAGTAGTGAAAGATGAAATAAATGTTTTTATTTCGATATTTTTTAATTGTATTTTTAAAATATACGGGATTTTACTGCAATTAACGTCCATTTCATAATCAAATTAAATAAATAATCAATGACTCAACACATTTAACGGACGATCAATTTATATATTTTTATGATTTTTATGGCTCACGACTTTTCGACCTTATGTTGAAGTAGTCGTCACGTAGAGTACAAATTAATCAATTAATTACTTTTTGTTTAAGTTAAAACAAGTCTTTGATTATTTATACATATTTTTGTCGTAAAATAAATAATTAGAGTTTGCAAATTATGGTATGACCCTTTAGAATATGGCTTCCGGTTTGTTGCCGCATCGTTAGTCGCAGATCTGCTTCAGGGCTGTTTAAAATAATCCTGTAATTTCAAAATGTATTTTGTTCGTATTTATTATACCGTACACATACTTATTACACGTTCCTCTGAGAAACAAGCAGCAAGTGGTTGGCAATTTTCTCTAGTCAGTTATTGACTGTGAACCATCAAAACTGTGTATTATTAACTTTTGACTTCCTTATTTCTAACATTTTGATTATTATCGTGTAAGTTTCTGTTTCCTACTTGATACAAAAGATTCCATTTTTGATTCTTGTAAATACCTTATAATGTTATTAATAATAATGTGAAAAGCTTTGTGTTTAAATCTGACGATGTAATAAAAATTCCGAAAAGTTGGTTTTAATTATTAAGTTCCATTTTGTTTTTTTGGGGGGCTCGTCAACATCGAGGTCATTAGAGCCCAATTAAGTTCCAGTCTTAATGGGTTTCAACGAAATAGCTGAGGATGAAGGACACGAGGATCAAGAATAAATAGTATGTGACAATAAATATGAAAAACGCAATTTTTTAACTTTCAGCTCCCGAGTACCTCCCTCTCGTGGATGAGTGTTTGCACACCTACGGCCGGAGCAGGAGGTCCCGGGTTCGAGTCCCGGTCTGTTGCAATTTTCACCTGAGAAGCTGTCGACGATGCATATGAATAAGCAAGTTTTTTTCCATTTCAGGTGTCTTACGAATAGGCCTAATAAAGTTATATTTAACTTTTCTAAAACTGACGCTGTTGTTGATCAAATCGTGTAGATTTTTGTCGAATCTTGTTCAACGTAGAACACTGTAAACCATTTTCACTTTCTGCTGATAATATTTGACTTGCACGAGAACAAATTATATGAAACTCGAATGACTAAAAATAATTCTCGTAGAGAAAAAGAGATGTTTGTCAGTTTAGGATCTTCGCACTTTAAGGAAACCAATTTGAGTAATAAATTATGTTTAGAGAATTATGAATGCATTAACGCCTTTATATTCTCGAAATCTTATTGATATGTGCATCCTCGGAAAGCTGATATGTAATAATACATCTTGAATTATTTTAATAGAATTAACTCATTTTTCACAGAGTTCATGCATCTTCTCTATCACTCATTTCGAAACAATATTAAAATATTACTAGTAAATGAATTTTATTGCATTCGTATCATTCGAAATTTTTCAAATATTTAATATAATTATATCAGATGTAAAACAAACATAATTTAAATGTGGGAAGCGAATCTGTTGAAATGTGTCCTTATCTTTTCAATTCCACCAATCTTCCAGAACGATAGGTTAATGCGAAAAACATAATTTATTAATGGAAAACGTAAATTCCACCACGCAGGTTTTGAAACACACATACGATATGAGCGTGAATCGAAAATGTTTCATTTGCTTTTCATAATACATGCTAATAATTGATGAGCTCCTCTCTGTACCCGTATTTCGTTATCACACAATCCTGTTAAAAAAATATAAAATAAAGCGGAACCATTTTTTAGAACATAATAAAAATTATTCCGATGTGCATCTTTGAATAAACACTTCTCACGCTGTGAACTCTCCACAGAATCTCCTTTTTCGTTCTCCCAACAGCTACTTCGATGGTCGAGAAACTTCCACGAAACACTTCTGTGAATATTATTAAGAGGCACTTCATCGGAAACAACCGACGTTAATTTTGTAGACGCATCTTCCGTGGCAATCTCTTTGGACACCATCTCTCTTTCCACAAACACTCTTTGGAATCTGCAGACAAATTACGATCGCATGCAACGTTTTGTCCGACGCTTGTTTTGAAGACGGAAAGCGCCATCTTAACTTCTCGAAGTTCATTTCTCTCTGTATATTGTGCGTTTCATAAATAAATAAATTTAAGGTAAAAAAAACACATTAAAAATGCATACCACCAAGTGGAGATCAATGAACTGAGCAATAAAGCAAGAGACTATCTCACCTTTCGTGTTCCAAGGCCCTCAGTGACGGATGTAACTTTCCCTGCAACCCAAAGCTAAAAATCATGATTTGCCCTTCATTTAAATACGAATTCCTAAAAGAAGCTTATTTAATTAGTGTTTATCAATTTTCTATATTTTTAAAAATTTTAACTCATATTTTATAATTTGCTATAATCTGAAAACCATTAATTTCTTTTATATCTTCTAAATTAAGATAGATATTCTTATCGCAATTTAAATGTAGAAACTGATCGAATCATTTGGTCAGGAATATAGAGTAAAGATTAAATAAAAATTAAAGAAAATGTCTTCAGGGACAAATATGTGCCTTAAAGTTATAAATTTGTGCCTTTCACATTACATCAAAAAAATATTTTTCTGTAAATTGCTATGAAATTTGTCCTACTATACTCTAATGATTACTTACGATCAAAGCCACTTTATTTTAACCCACATGACATCTGATATATTTCTGGGTTGTTTTCTTTAAGTATTTGTAAAATGTGTTTAGAACATTTTGCGGAGACAAATTTATAACACTTGAAACATATTCAGTAAATAAGATGATTTTTACTTTCTCATATACGTAGTATATAGAAATTTTTGTAATCACGAAAAAATTCGAAAGCGAGATTTCGAGGGAAATATCCGCTTTGGTTACGCCTGATTCAGAAAAAGAGGTTTTTGGCATAACGTCCGTCCTTCTGTGCGCAGCGATTTCGAGTTAACGGATGAGAATATTTAATTCATATTTCGTATTTACGGTAGAATTTACTTGTTGTCGATGTACGTGCTCTAATTTTCTTTTTACTTTAAAATAAAGGGCACTTCACATGAAGGTCAAAGTACTCTTTCGAATGTTCCTCAAAAACGACTCCAACGATTTTGCTCAAATTTTCTGTACATAAAGTACAATTAGTATGCATTACATCTGCATTGGCGGTATTTCGCTTGAAAGTTTGGTATACGCGCAGTAAAATAATTTATTTACGCTACACTTACACGTTAGTTTGCTGTTTCAAGAAGCTTGAATAATATTTCGCAGTTTAAATGGACCAAGGAGACGTAGAATACACTTTTCGTAAACTGAAATGAATGATATGATAATGATAAAATACATAGGAGGACAGAAACACACTGCAGATATGAAAATACATCAATTTCTGTCTACAACGAAATTACATTTCCCTTTCACTATAGACTTTTTTGCTGCAGATAGAGAAACGTGTATGAAAAAGTTAGTGCAATGGTTTTGCGCCACTAGTTTCCTTTTAAGACATCCGAACTTTCCCTTTGAAATTCATTTCTAATGTTCAGTTCACAATGCGTCATATTCGCGAGCAAAACTGAACGTAATATATTTCTCGCAAATGCATCGAACGAATCACAATAGAGCCCGTAGTAAATAAACGACATCCAAGTCCAATTGTCTCTCGTGAATAAATCTGAATGCAAAATTTATGCGAAATTTCTGAGGTCGAGGGATATCAATGAGAAGCCTCGAGTGAATTTTATCGTCGAAGTCGGAGTTAATCCAAAATCTCTGCCCCTATAACTCTGAACGTGCGCCCCCCCCCCTGCCCGCACTCTTTTCCCAACTCTGATCATCCATTCCGGCGAGTCCTTTGTATTTTTCCGTCTTAGAGACAATGTATATGGCTTCGGGAGCAACGGCGCGTCGCCACCTCTGAGACTTATGCGCGTGATAAATCTCTGCGTGTCTTAACACTCACCGGGGGAGAAGAACTCCGAATATAAAGTAAAAAAAGAAAGGGAGAGAGAAAGAAGAATTCCGGAGAAAACTAGGAGAGCAGTGGAAGAGAAAAGAAAAGAGTCCATTTAGACTTTCCCAAGAATTGCTCAATGGTTATGAAAATGAGTGTATGATGCTCTTTCGCGTCGTAGAGATAGAAAGCGTGTCCTCCCCCTCTTCAGAAGGAGTGGGGGAAGGGAAGGGAAGGGAAGGGAAGAGGGGAGGGATATTGCATTCAAATGGGGTTTTTGCGTTGTAGCACTCAGTACCTGGTGCGTGGGCGCAGAAGGAGTTATATATCGCGTGGACGTGGAGCGTTCGTCTCGCCACGGGAGGCGCAGCGGCTAAGGAGACTTCACAGTGCTGCTAAGGGACACGGTGCGTGGAACTGAGGAACTACGTCACGCTTAATACTTAATCCATACTAATATATAAATGCGTGTCTGTTTGTTACTTAATCACGACTAAACCACAGGACCGATAATGATGAAATTTGGTAAGGAGATAGTTAAGATGTCCAGAATGAATATAGGCTAACTTTCATTTTTTAAATATATGAAAAGGAAAATAAAAAATTGAAGACGAATGTCAGTGAAATCGGGGTAAAAAATCTGCCATATTCACTTACGCTGCCTAAACGATTAAAGATATATGACAACTATGAACGGCAATATTGTTCGCCTCGAAGTGTTCTACAAAAAAGTCCGCGACAGCATATGTCGATCTACTAAGGTTAATTAAATTATCGTAAAAAGTTGTGAAAAGTAGAAGTGTTGGAATACTCCAATTTAAGCGAGGAATTTAAAAAGAAAAAAAAAATCAATCTTCATCAAATTTAAAGGTTTCTTTTTTTTTGTGCATTTAACAAAGATAAAAAACATCTTTAAATCGTGAAGTTTGGACGAATGGTTTAGATTTTATAAGCGTTCTAATGAAATGGTGCGACCGCGCTGCCGCAGTTGTATCTCGCATCGGAAGCACAAATTCGACCTGCGAGGCTTCTTCTGGTGAGTGCATTCGTTGCTCTAACGAGTAAAAAAAATTCCCGGCAACGCCGGTTAATCAGCTAGTAATAGAATAAATGTGAATGTGCATATATCTGTTTTTGGGGAAAACATGTTTAAATTATGAAACTTATCTCGATGAAAATAGGCAGACAGAATGCTTCAAACCAAGGACATGCTACGTAGTCACCCATTTGACATTTCATACGTAATTGCTGGCCCGGGTTTTTCTCCGGTTTTCCTTCGGGTAGAGGAGGATTTTATGTGCAGACTCTATTGTAATAATTGATCTCGAAATTTAGAGTATTTTTTAAAATACTTCCGATTTGTAAACAATATTTCCTGAATTCTCTATAGTTCGATGATAATACAAAGTACTTATGAAATAACATTTTTCTGTTTCATTAAATACAAATTTGTTGGTATTTGTCTATTAATGTTATATCACAATACGTGGTGTGTTTTCATTCTTATCTAATGACTGTCCTGAAATGTTTAATCGTTCTCTCCCTTACAACCTTTGATCGGAATTGATGGGATGGTCCCTTGCTTACTTCCGGAGAGTAAATTAGTTTATTGTCCTCCACGTGATCATACGAGTTTGTAACTCCTCTGTCGACAATGAATTTATTTATAATTTAACAATTTTGTTGTAATTCGAGAATAAATATCAATCATTAACATAAATATTTATGTTTACTTGAGAATGTATTGTGGATGCACAAACAACTTCTCATACGTCGTATACAGTCAGTTCCAACCATCAAAATGATTCATGGCATCTTCGGAACACAGAGATGGAATTGTTATAATAATATTAATAAAATCACAATTGTCTGATTAATTATATTAATTGGCCATTTTTAAAATTCGTGAAAACAGGGAAAGAATGCTAACGAATACCTTTTTCATGAAAATTCCAACATTTACAGTGAATTGTATTAAGGTAGTTTGCTTCCTATAAATAACCTTTCCAAATACGGATATTGACATACACCACACTTATTTAAAACGTTTTTTTAAATCAAAATTTAAAATCTTGATCGAGATGTATACGAGTTAATTTTTACCGGAATGCAAGAAAAATATTGTTAAAAATCTTAAGAACCACTCTGTAGTTGAGGTAAAATAAAATAAATGTTAATGTTGATTGGAATACATCAAAAGGGAACAGTTTTTTTTCTGTCGTGGAAATTCGTTCTCTAATACAATCATATCAATTGGTTAAATTTAAAATTATATTCTAAATGGAAACGGAATCAGATTAATCAAACGAATATATTCCATCATGCATTATCGCTCATCGCACCTCCTGTGTTTGGCGTGTGATGATAAAATATTCGAGATAAAATATTCGGATTAATAATTACGATTAATGAGTGAATATTTCCTTTGGAGCGTTTTACGTTGCGTTTACGTTACTCCATTCAATTTTTGAAATCCATCTCCGGTGAATTATTTAACAACGCAATCCATTTAATTGATTAGGTGCCACAAAGCAGAGATATATTAACGTTTTTTTATTAAACAAATTGCGTCACACCATGAAAAATGTTTCTTTAGGAAGTGAATCGGTACAATAATGCTGATCTTCTGATTCAATGAAAAGGGCATCTGTCTCTCATATGAAGTTCCTTTGTGTTTCATCGTAATATATAGCATGTTTCATTATTCTTTGTAATTGTGAAAAAACATAAATGTATTGTCCGCAAAGGTCGCACGGGGTGCAAGGGGTGCAAGGGGNGATGAAATTAGTTTCTAAGCGTGATGAAGGGCACCGAAATATAAAAGTTCGATCGTTCCTCAGTGCCACACGTCTTGCCAAAAGTTTGTTGACATTC
This sequence comes from Laupala kohalensis, assembly GCA_002313205.1. Lineage (NCBI taxonomy): Eukaryota > Metazoa > Arthropoda > Insecta > Orthoptera > Trigonidiidae > Laupala > Laupala kohalensis. The sequence continues at coordinate 242,162 of NNCF01126138.1, forward strand.
TCACTTCCACGTATTTTTGTTGTTATTAAAACGTTATACGAACAAGACAGGCGTTCACAAGCTGACGGAATTTCATGAGCCACACGGTCAGACGGAGGGGTTTAAGCTGTCAGACTAACAAAACATTTATAAGCGTTGAGGTTTTTAGTGGAGGAACGACATGGCTGGAGACATTGTAAAAGTTTTCCTCCATCAAAATTGTTTTTCATTGAATTCGTCTACTCCGAATAGGATAGATAATTGTTTTTTTTTTGTGGCAACTACATTCACCTTCTTTGAAATTGTTACGTTTAACTTTTTCAAATTAAAATTAAAATAACAATACAGTAATCTGCAAGTGAGCAATGCTCGGTGACAGATGGAAGAGAAGACATAATGAAAGTATACATAATACAATAATAAGAATTTAAATAACAAATCCAACATCCAAACATCTATAAAATACACGCACCAACGGAAAATAAAATGGTGGTTAGAAACTTAGTACACAAGGTAATAACGACAGAGAAATTACATTTCAGAAATTAGTTATCTACTTGAGGGCCATATGTGCGTATATTCACGTACATACACAAATTACGTATGAAATACATATTACTTAATCCTGAAACTTATTGTTTCTCATTTTTCCTTTTTTAAAACATTTTCAGAACATTGTTTGGTGCGGAGTGTAGTACACTCTTCATTAATAATGTCTTTGGGATGGTTAGTCCGCTTCTCCTCTCATTGGGTGATTTTGTGATGCTGTTCACACTTCCGTAAAGAATATCTAAATGCGAAGTGTTTGCGCGGTCTTGACGTCTCTATTATTTCACAAATCTTTGTTAATTATTTTATTTAACTAAACTCGATGATAGTTGGTAGAGAGGTACAGTTTGAAATCCACTGGTGATTGTAGGATATCGACAGCCGTAACATACGGGTGGCATCTACACACCGAAGAGCGCGGATTCGATACCTCTTTCGTCCGAATTCACTGAGGTTTTCAACTGGGATTTTCTTTCATTACTCCAGACCACTGTCGGTTCGGTACTCAACATGTCTCCTTCCCAATTCCTTCGCCCGAATCATGAGTCAGTGACAGGATCGATTAAGCATTCCAAGTGAGTCAAATCACTGAAACGCGTATTTGTTTTTATTGTTATTCTAATTGTTTTGAAACACAACAATATGAATAATAACAAAGAAAAAACATGATTTAATTTCTATGTATCAGTTAATATTATAATAGAAACAATATTCGGGAACTCGTTTGAAATGCATAAGGGAGTGTACAAGCGTGACAACCCTTGCTCGGCCCTCCCTTTGTACCTGTTATATACTCTGCGTCACAAGTATAGCAAATTTAAAGTAAAGAAATTTAAATTTTTTTCCATACTTCTTCGGTAAAAATTTGACAAACTTAATTGCACTTTATGATCCTACGGTAAGATTTGTACCAATTAATTACCTATAAGTATTACCTACTTGAAAAATTATTTGTTTATTTTTTAAAATATCGAAGATAGATTTAAAAAATATCTAAGGGGGAGGAAAATCGAAAAATGGTACGAAACATGACATATCACAGAATGAAGAATAAAATTAACCTTAAAATAAGGCGATTTACTTCGTGTTGCTCCTTGAGGTTAGAGGATCTTACGTCTTCCTTCGAGGTTACGATTCAACTTTCTGCTCTTCTGGCGTCGTTTCCTGGTTGGACCCCGAGGCATCGATGTCCCAATGTTTACCCTGAATCACCTCGACCAATGACGTGTCCTGACGTTCCTACGACTCGACTAGGTTCGACGAGTCACACGCCAGGGGGAGACAAGGCTCAAGTGAAACGCTCAGTGAAAAAAAAAAAAATGCGCAAATATTACACATATTCTCTACCACGCAATTTCATCACTGTGAAATCTTGACGTGGCCTCGATAAGCATCTTACTAAGACCCCATTTCACCGAGTTTGTTTAATTTGTTAAACGAGATTTTCTGTGCAGTAAATCGTGATTATCGAAATTCGCGTTTCATTAACTTCGATTTACAAGAAAATCGTGATTTACACTTAAACGCTCGGGGACTCTTCGATTACCAGCGCAAATCGCGATTTTCTTCAGTAATACTTGCAAAATAATACGGCGTCCATTTTGTTTGTTTGATCGTGATTCGATTTATAGGTTATGTTCCATGTCACGAGGGAGGTCTGCTGCCGCCTCCAGTGTCCGTTGGAGGCGCTGGTGAGCAACAAGATGCGTTTTTCACCCGTCATTTGTCTTCAAGTTACACACAATGCACTGCAAAACTACTGCCAACCTAGAGAATTTTTCAGAAACATCGATTAACAAAATCGACGATTAGTTTTGCTTGGTGAATCGCGTAAAATGTAATCGCGATTCCATTTACCTAGTGTACGTTTTAATATTTTAATGTGTTTCCTGTGTTTTTTAACGATTTATGTCTACTAGTGACATGTTTTAATAAAAATCAGTAGTCTGCTTGATCTGGTTGGATACAATTATTTATTACTAATTTGAAGACGAGATGGAGAACTTATATTCAGATTATTGAATTTTCTGTTCTTCGGCATTTCACAAAAAAAAAAAAAAAAAAAANTAATCACTTTTACCTATGTTAACTCAGTATATCAACATTATAATCTCTTGTACCTCTTCTGCGCGAGAGTTTGCTTCTCGTTTATTAGCTCTGAATAAAAAAAGAGAACAATAAACAAAATCAATACCATTCAAATATCAATCACACACGCCAAGAGCAGAGGTATTTTTCCATACAAACTTTGTTTTTCATACTGCTTGTACTTTTTGTCGTTTTATCGTGTATCCATTATGGGAGCTGCCTCTTTTGAAAGAGATATGGAGTCGCTTGTTTAAAAAAGAATTCAATATTCTCTTGTTTACACCGGCGACAATCCTTTCACGATTTTTTTTTCATAAAATACAGTTTCGAATATAAAGATAAAAATTGAATTTAAATAAATGCTAGGCGGAGAGTATTTTAACTCGAAAGGGTGATGCGGAGAGGGGAGGGCTTGAGCGCAATTCGCGTAGTATTGTGACGTCGTGTTTCGTGCGGGATGTAAAACTCGCGTGAGCACAATGGCACGACGTGGTCTCACCGCGTGTCACTACAAGAGGATTTAAGTGGCCTAGATTTATACAAATTACACGGCGTACACTGCAGGACGGACATGGCGGTCGGCAGTCGGCGTGTGGGGGTGCGTGTCTTTGTTTCGGAGCGAGGCCGCCTGTGAATGCGCGGACACTAAAAGCGCGTCCAGCAGAGAATCGCGCGAGGCGGTGTCGGCTCTATGTTCATCATCACGCGGGAATTGTCCGGGCGGTCGAAAACGGCCCCAGAAGCGGTCGGCCAGGCGTCGCATCAATTCGCACATCTGCGCAAATTTAGAACTTACATCGCACACGCCGCCGCTGCCGGCAGTGAGTGGACAATTTGAATCGGGCGCATAGACGAGCGACGCTCGGGGAAAGTCTGTCTCTCACGCTTGGCGCGGTGCATTGTTCCCAGCAAAGCCACGGCACCGTCCTCTATCCTCTATCCTCACTCCACTCTGACGAACGCTGAATGGCGGCTATCTGATGAAGGGGTAAGAACACGGAGAACGTCAATCAATAACCCTACTATTTATGGCATAGAAAATCGTTACAAGGCCGCTTCATTAGATCATCGGGAAGACGGATTCACTGGGCTGGATGGAGGAGTCGGATCTCCTTCATCCAATGTGAACGGAATCCCGATTTCTCTTCTGACGCAGAGTTGTCGTTTCCAGACATGCGCCGCATTTTGTTTACTTGTTTCTGCATGCCGTGTACGATTCTTTTTCATTGAGAAAATGGTGAACAATGGTTTAAATTTGCTTCGAATATAGAAAATAAATGTATTACACGAGTTTATTTTTTGTTCGTGTGGAAAATAGAGGATAACAAATTTCAATTGAAACAATTGTATTTAATTTTAATTTATTTTCGAAACGATACATTAGTTTAGTAATTACTGGAAAACGTGATACGATCTGAAATATCTCTTATAAAACCATATTATGATTGAATTATGTTCCAGATATTACGAATTTTATCAATAAATTGATAAATAAATGTTCCCTGATTGTGTCATCCAACCATTTTTATTTCCTCCAGGCATGAAATATTAATTACACGACAAAAATTGTCGAATATTTTTTAAATTAATATTGCTTTATGAAATACATTCAGTATTAAGCCGTCATCCTATTTGAGTTTTTTCTGGGTTTTCCTAGACTGCTTAAGGGAAATGCCGGGATGATCCCTTGATTGCTACTCCAGAATAAAGTAGAATTTATCATCCAATTTTTAGTTATAGTTATTCACGTGTGTATGTTTTATATTGTATAAATGTTTTACTATTTTATATTCTTGTATTTGTATGTATGTAAATGGTGGCCAGGAGGAAGAGCAGAAGACCTGATCGCTTGAGCCTCACCACGTAATAAACGCATTTTATTATTATTATTATGAAATGCTAATAGGATAGTTTCAGTGTAAGGAAGAATTGACATACATTCATTTGGTTGCCCTCATCCCCCGCTTCCCGTCATTACCGCCTCCAACGCCCTTCTGCGTCCCTTCCTCCCCTCTTCACCGCACCATCAACGTCCCAAGCAGTTTGCATATCCTTTCATGCTGCATCTCGCGTCGCGATAGAAAGTTTGTTTACATCAATACAGCGAAATAAACCAGTCTTATGCTTGTGTCCCCCGACAGAATTCACATCCACACATCCACACAGGGACCACCGTCTTTTCCGACGTCCTCCAAGAACATGCTTCTTTTTGCTGCCATTTTTTTCTTTCTTCTTCTTCTCCGTCCTTCTCGAGTTCTTTACACGTCGCGTCTTCCCGTCTTCGTCTTCCTATCTCTCTCTCAACATTTCCCTATTCTGCTTGAAATTAACGCTATTCAGTGACATTTTCAAAAGACAGTATTGTGGCTACAATTTACCCTTATTCAGCGGATTTTCAAAAGGCAGTTTCTAGAAAGAGAAAGAGAGTTGTGGAGGGCGGGTACGGGGG
>NNCF01126138.1:259195-269579 GCA_002313205.1 Laupala kohalensis
CTTTTTACGGACAATTACAATACATATTGTTCTTATTAAAATGCACAACGTAACGACTCGTGGTTTCAGTCGTCGTCTGGTGGTGACACATTGTATCAATAGACAAGAACATAGCAACATATTTAAGTGAGCACCATATATATCGTAATCGTCCTACGTTGTTATTTATTTCTTATGTAAGTATACTTCACTATTACTGTTATATTGGCATCTGTGTATAGTTGGTCTATTTCTATTATTTAAAAAATACAAAAATAGTCACCGTCGTGTTCATTGCACAGTAAACAATAAATATTACTTTAAACATTTTCATAACGTATAGCTATGTGTTTCACAATAAAAGCGTTGTGTAGTTAGCGGGCAGTTGCGTGGATGCTCTGTACAAGACCTGCGCGAAGCGAGTCTGTTTTCATCCTGAAGTGACCTTGTTCCTCCCACCCTTACTCCTGTCCGCTGACTCTCCTCTAGGTGTGTCTTTGCACAAGCGGAGCGGAGAAAACGCAAATGAGTCTTCAGCCTAAAGTTGGAGGTAGGATTAAAAGTCAGCTATATCAATAACTCAATGTAAAGTTATCTTTAAAGCATTAGAGTGAAAAGAAATATGTTCATATTACAGACTTTGTATAGTACTGAAAGAATGGTGTTTGTACTGCAGATGGAGGATGCATAAAAATGTACTTCTAATTTTTTACAGACAATTTTAAAATATCCTTTTTCTCCTCCATAGTGCACGTTCCCTTCCACTGAGACTTCTGCATATGAATATGAGATTGATTAAAATGCCTAATTCCTTTAACCTTGAAATTGCTAAAAACTTTATGCAACCAATGCACATACAAATCTTCATCTTTCCCACTACTTGATCTTCCTTTATTTTTCTCTTAGGTCACTTGGCGAAAGCCTGTCCCTACACCATTTTTTCACTTTAATCTGAGTGAAAACAGAAATGACAAGCCACTAATAATGAGTGGAGAAACTTTATACTTGGCAATACTTGGGACACTAGGACAGTACGTGTTCCTGGTAAGTTTCACATCTCTGAAGTTGGAATGCAACTCTAGTCAGAAAAGTCCTGATCGCCTTCTGGGAACAAGCAACAACTTTCAGTCGGTAGTGTGAAGTATCGCTAAAGAATGAGTTTTGCTGTTTGTTATTGACAATGTTGATCAGGTTCTCATTTCTGATCGCACGTTCCCACGTGATTCTGTTTTGTGTTGGTGTACGTTGAGAGAAATTCCGCGTGCGAAGGTAATAAAAATACTTTGAACGTTGAGTTTTGGATTCCTCTGTTTAATTAGAGTTTATCTGCAACCATCACAAAAAAAATACTTATTTCGACCTTATATGTAGACAATTTTTATTATCACGACGTTTCAACAGTGGATTACTGCCATCGTCAGGTGAAGGTAGTATAAACAAATACGTTAATTTTATCAGAAAGGAAAAGCAAGTTCAGTTGACTGTGGAAAAGTTGTTTTATTCAATACAAATTGTCTGCGTACAAGGTCGAAATAAATATATTAAATATAATATAATTCTAGACGTGAACAATGTCATTCACAAGAAAATGCTCGAAGATTCATTACGTTTAAGTGAGTAAGTTTCCGATTAAATAAATAATACATAACTTTAGTGATAAAAATTTTGTAATAATAAATTTATTGTCAAAAAACAGTACAAACTGCGTATGACCACGTGGAGGTAAATAAACTAATTTATTCTCCGGAAGCAAGCGAGGGACGTATTCCATCAATTCCGATCAAGGGCACTAAGGCAGAGGCTGATTCAAAAATTTCAGCAAAAGTTCCTAGATAAGATAAAAGGTTAGCTGCGAGTTATAATACATATATAATGTCAATATGTTTGTAATTTTACGCAAAAAATTACATGTGCAAGTAATTATGGAACTATAGATTATTCTGAGTGTAGTGTTTAAAAAATCATAAGAGTTAAAAAAACACTAAATTCACGATTTATTGTTACAATAAACACGCCCCTAGACAAAGCCTAGAGAACCTGTATAAGAAATCCGCCTCTACCCGAAGGAAAAACGGAGAAAAACCCGGGCCAGGACGGAAAAACCCGGGCCAGGATGAAAAAACCCGGACCAGGATGGCCAGGATCTCAAATAAAAATATATTTTGAGATAAAAATTCACAGCTGCTCGTTCATAAAAGGTCGCATGTCTCGCATTATTTATTTAATCTGAATATATAATGGTCGTTAATTGTAGTAGAATGCGTACGTTTCCATTCCCTACTTGGAATTATTTCCGTCCTTCCGTAAGAGCTTATTGCTACGTTTCGTCTTGTGCGCTTTGCACTCACTCGAAGCGTTTGCCCCCTCCCTCGTGTCGCCACTAGCCAATGACTGGCTCAACTCGTCGCATCTTCCCTCGACGCGTCCAGAGGCAGTGGATGCGCGTGAATCACCGTGCGACGAATCGAATCAGCTTCACCTCAAGGGGGAGAGGGGAAGTTATTGATGCATTCACTGATAAGAATACGTATAGATATTTGCTGTTGAATTCTACTTTTATTTCGACATTTAACTAAACAAGGTGCTTCTTTTTCTCAGAGAATCCTATTGATTTAAATTCATTGGAATTGGATGTGAGATCGAAATGCAGAAGAAGCAAAGGATTTCCCTTAACCTTTGGATGAGAGAACCCAACCTTACAGTTCGCATCCAAAGGATCGTACGTCACATTCAAAGGTTTGGAGAAATTTTAGTTACTCAACAGTTGGCAATACAAAGTATAGAATGTTGTGAATCCGTAATATTGGTATTTTAAATTATTTTCGTCCCAAAATACATCAAAATCTGTACAGTCGTTTTCGAGAAGAATTCCGCACACGCACATATATTTAATTATTGGTCTCTCGCTAATACAGAAGTAAACCCTTGTACCGAGTTTGATGAAAGGATGTGATATCTCTTTTCACCAAACGAGAGAAATTCCGCGTGCGAAGGTAATAAAAAAAAATACACTTCTGCGAAAGAGTATCCGTCCGATTGACGCATGGCGGAGCGCCGAAGGTTCGCGTGCACCGCACGAGGGAGCAGCACCAGCGGCGGTGGCGGCGGCGGTCCGTCTTTCGCGAAGATTCGCCCAACACACAATGGGAGCGTCGCCGCCTCGCCGTGTGGGGGCGCGGTTCTCTGGTTTCCTCCGGGTGAGAGTTTGGTTTAGAAATGGAAAGGACCATTGTGGCCGGCATCGCGTTGACGCCTCAATATACTCAATGAGCTTCGGAAGAATGGTGACGACGCAAGAGAGAGAGGGGGGGTCGAGGGGAGAGCGTGGCGGTGGAGGAGGAGGAGGAGGGCGGGAGGGGTGGCGGCGGCGAGCCTATGCATTGTGTGCAGCTATATAGCGTCGACTCACCCCATCCGAGGAAAATTTGTTTGAGGCGAAGCGCTATTCAAAAGCTCGATTCTTGAATACTGTAAAAACTTGGTGTGAACGAGAGACGAGAAGCGGGGGAGACAGACACCTGTGTGTCGCTAAGGACGTGCTACGAGTACCCGTTTTTTTTCTCTTTCTTTCACTCCTTCCTTCACCACCATTCTTTTTTCTTCTTTTCGCGTCTCTCTTGTGAGGCGCGTTCCCCCTTCTAGTCCCTTTTCTCTGTTTTGCTTCTGCAAATGGCTGCTGCTGTCGCTTTTTGTCCTCCTCGCGTGCCTGTGTGTCCGTTCCATGCATTGACGCTCGTCCACGGGATTCTTACCTTCACCACATGTCCACTCTTTTTCTCTATGTTCTATTGTTCCGTGTTACAATTTACACAAATGATTCTTTATTTCCGGGCGTTTTTCGTATGCTGAACTGATGACATAAAGAGTTAAAGCGAGCACCACTGTGATCGAGGTTGTGAGTTCGAATCTCTCGTAGTACGTATTGAGTTCAATTTCTTAATCATAATAATGATAATAATAATAAACAGATCAAGAAGATATGGAAGCTCGATAAAGTGTGCATTGTGCCAATAGTTTTATCAGCCAAAGCAGCTGCAGAAACCCTTGAGATTCTAGACTTGAATAAGAATATTTATATACTCATGCAAAAACCTGTCATTCTAAATACTGCCAACATTGTAAGAAAGTTCTTCAGTGATATTCAGACGGATGTGCTTGGCTCTGAAGTCCGTACTTTGTCTTATACCAGCAGCAATGACGAGGGAGGAAACAAAATATAATAATTTTTAAAAAATTGTTAAAAAGCAAAAGTTACAAACTGCATATGACCAGGTGGAGGACTCTAAAGTAATTTACTCTTTAGAAGCAAGCAAGGGACCATCCCATCAAATCCGATCAAGGGCCCCAAAGCATAGGTTTCATAATTAATTCCATTATTGTTAAATATATTATATATTACAAATATTGTATGGAGACCAACTAAAATCGTATGTATCATGTATAACATATTTAACTTGAATGCGTAGGATTTCATTTCTCATGTCTTTAAAGTACCTTCTAATTACTTTCTTACGTTAGCATCCTTGTTTCATTCTATATTCACGTCAAAAATGACATGCTATCGTACAATAATCAAGTATTTGTTTAATAATGATAATAATAATAATAAATTTATTGTCAAAAAACAGTACAAACTGCGTATGACCACGTGGAGGACAATAAACTAATTTACTCTCCGGAAGCAAGCAAGGGACCATCCCATCAATTCCGATCAAGGGCCCTAAGGCAGAGGCGGATTCAAATTTTTTTTGCATAAGTTCCTAGATAAGATAAAAAGTTAGCTGCGAGTTATAATACATATATAATGTCAATATGTTTGTAATTTAACGCAAATATGTTTGTAAATTTACATGTACAAGTTACTATGTATACTATGTTTACACATAGTATTGATCAATATTTGTACATGCCATGTGCGAATCTTGTTATCGGTTGTCGTTGGGTCCCCAAGGGTTTTTATGGGGGGGGGCGGCTTTAGAGCTCGTCAACGTAGAGGTCACTGCAGGTCGTGTCCTGTATGTAATACAAGCGATCTTGTAATCTCGTGATACTGACGAGCAGTCGATCAAAACCTGAGGTGCTCCACTCTGAAACAGATTTAACAACTATCCTCAGCATATATTGTTTATAATTTTTCAGTCCCGCGGTAGTCTTCGTGCAGTTATACTTGTTTCTTTTGGGGTATGTTTCTGTTTGTGTCATAAAGTACTCAACATGTCCACATATCAAAGCGTATTCTTATGTCATGTTTAATAAGTTTCTAATCGCACTTTAAAATATTAAGTCCCAAACCATTTATTGATCAACGATATCACAGTCATTTGTTCTCCCATTGTTCATAATTTTTTGAGAATTTCTTCTCTTTTGCCGATTTTTACTAAAACGCCTTTTGTTGTGATTACCGTTATCTTCATTAACTCAAATTACGATTTAGTGAAAGTACTTCTGTATTTCCTTATTATGTTCACTTCGTCTTCTTTTACCTTTGACAAAATATTTTTCATCAAAGGGCAACAACCATTTTAATATGCTTTCATAATGTTCTAAATTTCAATGCATTTTATTCCTTACTCCTCTTGACACTTTTCCTTTTATTTTATATTTTTTATATAAGATTTGTGTTAACCACAATTAATTACCACATGAGATGTCGCAATTTAATATTGTGTAAATACTTTTGTGGCATTTTCTACTGTTTCTTTCTTTCTTTTCTCTCCTTTTTCCTTTTTCTTTTTCTTTTTTTCCCTTTTTTTCCTTTTTCTTCTTCCCTTTCTTTCTTTTTTTCCTGATTCGACTGTTTCTTTATTTACGTATTCTGTTTCCATCCATTTTCTTTCGTTTTCCTCTTCTTTTGTGTATCTCTCGATTGGAGACTTTAATGCGCAATTTCTCATATATCCAGCAAATATTACGCATAGTTTCTCATAGTTGTGTCAATCAGCTGTAGTTAATCACATGATAGTGCCGTCTCGCCTACTCGTCCTTCTTTCTCCACCAATAATAGGTCAGTATCGAGAAACAGCTGGCGCCAAAGGAGCTATGACAATTTGCGCGTAGCAAATACAGCTGTTTTGATAAATTACTTGCTCTAAAAGTTATGGACATTGGTGTCGGTTCTCTGTGAAATTCAGACTCTACTCTGTCTCTTTCCTTTCTTTGGCTCTCATTGTTTCATTTTGACTGGCGTATCTCTCCTCGTTATCTTCACCTCCTTTTACGACGTATCACCGTTTTCGCTTCTTCTCAATTGCCTGCTCCGCATTCTTCCTCGACCTTCATTATCACCTCCTACGTGCGGAGGAGTAAGATGTTTGCATCTAGAGGCCCATTACAGCTGCGAGGAGAAGCGTGCCACCTGCGTTTGGCAATGCGCTGTATTCAGATGCAAAATATCCCGATTCATGCGGCGACGCTGGACTTGTCAGTGAGCACAATACACCCTTCGCCCTCGGCCTCCGTTGAGGGAGCCACTGGGCCGCCTCCACACTGGGCACAAACACTTCTCCAAATGAGACAAAAAAAATAGTGCTGCGATGTACCAGGTGGTTATAAGTTGCCCCGTTTAGACCTACGTAAAGCCCCTTTTGGTGGACGGATTTCGTTGAAACTTGGTAAATACGTTACATGGACCAAAAGGGGAAAAGAAACCTGCAATTTTCTTGCATGATTGTGTTGCCGTATGGCTCATATTAATTTAGTTTTATGTGTACTCAACTTTGGTACGGTTTTGTACATTAATTTTGTAGCCCCATCCTGGCCCGGGTTCTTTCTCCGTTTTTCCTTCGGGTAGAGGCGGATTTCTTATACAGGTTCTCTAGGCTTTGTCTAGGGGCGTGTTTATTGTAACAATAAATCGTGAATTTAGTGTTTTTTCAACTCTTATGATTTTTAAACACTATACTCAGAATAATCTATAGTTCGATAATAACTTGTACATGTAAATTTACAAACATATTTGCGTTAAATTACAAACATATTGACATTATATATGTATTATAACTCGCAGCTAACTTTTTATCTTATCTAGGAACTTATGCTGAATTTTTTTTTGAATCCTCCTCTGCCTTAGGGTCCTTGATCGGAATTGATGGAATACGTCCCTTGCTTGCTTCCGGAGAGTAAATTAGTTTATTGTCCTCCACGTGGTCATACGCAGTTTTTACTGTTTTTTGACAATAAATTTATTATTATATTACAATAAAAAATATAGTTCGAATTTCGATCACCAGGTGAGAAGGGGGCACATAAAAGACAAATAAATAAATGGGAAACACAAACACTTTATTACCCACATATGTGTTTAGTATACATTCCATTTTAGTCAATCACACGTTGAAAGCGTTTTATAACTGCTTGTTCAACAGTTGCACGAAGTGTTTCTCGATGGATTACGGAAACATGACGTGTTATGCTTTTGCTTTCCATTCAGGAATAGTCCGTACGCTTCCTCCATAGATACGATATTTCAGGAATCGCAAATTGACGCAAATAGAATGCATACTAAACAAATGTGTCAGTAATAAGGTTTCGTGTCACCAATTTGTCTTCTTCTACCCCATCTCACCTGGTGGTCGAAATTTGAACTATTACTATTTATTGCAAATTTTTGTCCCCCATGATCCATGTAACGTATTTACCAAGTTCCAAGGAAATACGTCTTCCGGAACGGCCTCTACGTAGGCCTGAACAGAATAACTTGAATTATAACCACCCACAGTACATTAGATCCGTAACCAGAAAGTTATTTCGGGACGGGATATCTCTGTCATCGCACCAAAAATCAATTTATCTTTACCTCGAATTATTTGTTCTTAAAACATTTTGGATTCGTTCATTTGATTAAATCACTAATTTGTTAATTAATTAACCAATAACACTTCGCAATATTCTGTAGTGGTATTTTCTAGAACTTTCATTACAGCTCATAAAAATCTTCAGGGAGGTCTCCTGGCGTAACCCGTTCCATGCAATAAATATACACTAACATTTCACTAATGAAATTTCTAAACCTGAACATAGTAATGAAACAAAGTGAATGAAAAAAAAAGACTAAAAAAGAAATAAAATTTGAAACTGTTGTTTACTTGGATTATTTGTTATGATATAAAGATTCCTCTACTGAAGCAATTATTACAAACTTTTATCTTTAAAATTCCATCTGGAAAGGGAAAACTCTAAAATTTATGCGACATGAATGGATTTAATGTATTTGTTTTTCCATTGTTTCCAACAACAATCATATCCCATTAATTGCCATAAAAATGGTTAATTTTCAATGGAACAGCATTTTTTCCATTTTTAATTTTCCCCCAAAAACACCATTAAAAATGTTGTCTGGTGGTCTTAAGACTGAGAAGTATTTAAGACGAGCAATAGAAATAATTTGAATCTGCAAATACATGTTGTGGCCCACTGTACGTGTCAGGTGGAATAGTGGAGTCGTTGCGGTGAATTCGCTGAAAGTGATGGAAAGGGTGAAGTGGGTAATGGTGGTGGTGGAGAAGTGATGGCGATGAAAGGAGAAAGTGGAAACATAACAAAAGGAAGGAAGGAAGGAAGGAAGGACTAGGAGGACGTGAAAATAATAGGAAAAGATAGAAAATGCTCTTAAGCAACGGTATCTTAAGAAGTGACCAGCCCTCCAAGTTAATCAAATCACTGAGATATGTTTACTTTGTTTTTATTGTAATTGTTTTAAAGCACAACATTATGAATTATAATGATGAAAAACCATTATTTAATTTCCATCTGTCAGTTAATAGTATAGTATAAACAGTATTCAGAAACTCTCTTGACTCGTTTAAAATAAACAAGAGGATATAAAAACATGGCGGCCGAGCCCATCTCATAAAAATATCTTTCACAGATGTCCGGTGACCTATAGATAAAAGTGCTATAAAAATACTACAAATCAAAGTAAACTCCCATCACCTTCATGATTTAAAAGATGGTCTTATTTTGTAAATAAGTGTTTTCTACACAAGACGTAATGTATTTCACCATCAGTTATAATTACAATTATTTCATTTAAATGGCCGGTGAAGTATGTTTTTCTAACGTTGACCCACAATAAGTACACGTTACTCTGTTCATTTATGGCGATTTGAGGTATTTTAGTGATTTAATTCTACCAGCGCTGCTAGCGTTACCTTCAGCAGCGGACAGTTCATAAAATACCAAACGAAAAATAGAAATGTTTTGGAATAAACAGAACTGTACAGTGAAAGAAAGAAAGTGGTCATTTTGCCCATGAAATTGAAGCCATGTTGGAAAGCTAAAGTTTGGTAAGAAGAGCCCTATTTCATACGAAATATTCTCTAGATAATCGGAACAATAGTCAGCCATATTGAGAAACATGAATAAAAAATAATATGCTGATAAAATAATTATATGAGCAGAGTGCCAATCTCTACATCGCGTAACAAGGCAAGGAAACGTTATTTATATGTAAATATCTAAATTAAATGTCATTCAGGCAAAAAATTCTAAACTGAAATTGAACTTTCTCAGTGTGCAGTTCGAAAATCTGGGACAACATTCGCAATGATTTTGACAAAACTTACGATAGAAACTCGTATGGACTGCCTTGAAATCTCAACTTACGCAGCAGTTCCAACGTACATCTTCGTAAAACTTGTTCAACACATCAATGGCATATCACAATAATTTCCCAAATCTTGAGGTTTATTAATAATTGTCTCTTAGTATGCTCTATGAAAGGAAGAAAGAAGACGAGAAATTAAAAGAAAAGATGATTATATATATACAATGTTCCCTATTCTGTCCTGAAGAGTAATGTACATTGAAATTCCTGTTATCTATGTCCCTGAAATGTTATCTTTGAAGTTACAGCTCCGAATCATATTAAGGAGCATATATGAACTTCTCACTTTATACAATGAATTTATTTCTAATATTTTATCTTTTATTTTCAGCAAATTTCAACGTGTGAATATTTATCAGTTAAACTTGTTTCTTTTTGTTTCAAACCTACGGAACCGTTATTTGACTGTGAACGATAGAAACACAAAGAAAATTAGCAGATATTTGGGTCGTTACTAAGGAAATGAATTTGACGCACGAGATTGAGAGAAACGTCGAAGTTCGATAAACGTCAACACTCGCGAAAGCTGAAACTGGAAATTTTTTAAATCTAGAAGATAACTGGATTGCAACTGCGAACGAGATGAAACAAGGTGTATAATGAAGTTTAAGTAAAAACTAAAAAAAACTGACAAAAATTAAAATTTGTAACAAAAATGAAACTGAAAAAGTGTTCTTTTTAACAATTTACTAGAAAAACAACATTAATAAACCCATCCTGGTCCGGGTTTTTCTCCGTTTTTCCTTCGGGTAGAGGCGGATTTCTTATACAGGTTCTCTAGGCTTTGTCTAGGGGCGTGTT
>NNCF01126138.1:269825-292215 GCA_002313205.1 Laupala kohalensis
TAATAATAATAATAATACAGATGTGCGAAAGAAGAATGATCATGATTACAGGTTAAAATCCCCAAAGAAAGGAGCAGGTGCCAGTTGCATTCCTGTAACGGAAATGACCACGGCGAATAAAGGAAGTGCAGAATCATAGTCGTGGCTGACGGAAACCTTTGAAGGCTAACGGTGAAGCCGAACAGACGTCGGACAGAATTATGAGCTTATCTGACAGATCTGAAAACAATTTACTGGAAATAACAAAACGATTGTCCGCTGAACGAAAATTCCTGGAATAAGTAATAATACATCTAGCCTTAGATGCATAACCATGTACTTTTAAATATACTATTCTAGAACACAACTGTTAGTGAGTTAGTATTATCTTCTTCAGTACGGACGATATTGTACTTTCGTTACTGTAATACGGTAAAGGCGTCGCAAAACGTAACAGATAAAACTATTTGAAATTTCAAAGGAGTATTCTTGAGTGTCATTGCTATTAAAATGCATAGTAAGCTTAATACAGATGAATTGCACGATCAGAAAAACATAAAGGCTGTAAGGAACATTGTTTTCAAGTACATAACCTAAAAGTGAAATGAAAACCGAAGAATTCAGGAGTCTAAAATATGCGCATTGTTTATTAATCTTTGAGTGTAAAGTGTATTTTCCTTCTGTCTGGATTTTACTATAATAATTATTATTCATATTGGCGCACGAGACTGAAAACGGTTTTTGTATTTTGGAAGGTCTTCTTTGTGATATTTAATTTTTGAAATTATAATTTTGAAGTAGTAAAAGTGAAAATTTATTAACACGAAAGTAGAGAAATATGAAAACAAATATATGAATTTTAATTTATTATATAAGAACCCGGATAACATCTCGCAAATTGATCTTAAAAAATCCTTACCCGTTGACGGGTGTTCCAATACCCTCTGTAGAGTAAAATATATTAACTTTCAGTAGCATGTTTCTTTGAATGCTGATGTAATTTTTGGCATGTTTATTTAACCATGCGAAAAAATAATATTTTATTTATCTTTATGCTCCGTTTGTGAATTGTTTTGAAATTTTGTAAGTCCATTAATGAATGGTTAAAGTTTCCCTTCAAATTCTGGGCAACGCCGGGTACTTCTTACAATTATTTTTCGCTCAATAGTATAGGATTTTACTACTATTAACGTCTTTTTTGTAATCTATTGAAATAAATCGTTGAAAACTTACGATCTTTTATGGACGAATAATATGTTTATTTCTTCGTTAAGAACTCACTACGTTTCGACGTGGATTTACGCCGTCGTCAGGTGACCAAGTAATAACAAATTGTTGCAATAAAAAGTAAATAATAAAATCAGTAGAACAAAGTATAGATACCTTACATTGCATTAATAATAATCACTTGATGGATTGAGAAAATATATTAATTTTGGACAAAGAAGTTAATTATTACAAACGTTGTACATCAGAAATGATATTTATAAAACACTACATGTGGGAGTTTGGATTTACGCACGGACACTGAAAAACTATCTGGTTTGTAACAATACGATATTATAACATGTTCATGTAGTTTCTGCTTTTTTGTAAACATATTTTGTGTTTATATCATGTTCATTTGTCCATTTGTTACCTTTATTGTTATATTTTGTTATTACTTGGACACCTGACGACGGCGTAATTACACGTCGAATCGTAGTGAGTTCTTAACGAAAAAATAAAAGTTTTATTCCTTCATAAAAGGTTGTAAGTTTTTAACTATTTATTTTAAAAAAGTATAGGATTTTCTCTTTTATTAAAGTGATCGAGGCGAATTGCTACGTGTAGTCCGAAGAGTTCGCCGCCGTCGCCGCGGTGCATTGTGGGTAGTGGCGACGACCACTGCGCACGCGCATGACACATCGCTTTCCTTTTTGTCTCGTGGAACAAAAGAGCAACTAGCGGCGCACAATGACGTCGTCGAGGCGAGTAGCAAACGTCGCGTTGGTTCTTCTTCTTCTGCTGCTGCTGCTGCTTCCGGAGGGATAATCACAAGGAAGGTGTTGATGGAGGTGTGCGTCTCTGAAGATCCCGAGGAGACCTGGGGCTCCACTGTTTGTTTATCCAGTCACTGACTTTCTGAATGTCCAGCAGTCTCTCTCTTTGGTCATCTGATGACGGCGCTCGGTCCTTTGTTCTTGTAAGAGAGCAGAGCTGCCCGCTAAGGGGTTGCGGAGGGGTGGATTGTCTGGCACGACAGTGGCCAGCGACGGGCGCTCTTCCCTTCAGGCTCCGCCAACTCGGACAACAAGACGTCTCTCCCCTTCTCCGTCGCACAATGGGTGCGCTATGATGGAAGTGTAAGGGATGAATCTCCCGGACAATACGCCGTCTCCCGAATTCGACTGTATAATAAACTAGATTAGGGGTGGAGGCGGCGGGGAAGGAGGAAGAAGCGAACCAGCTGAACGGACGGTTATGAGAATCGAACGGTCTTGTGCGCGTCTGATAACTACCGCTGGGCCACATTGTGAACGGTGCGTGTTCCATCTCAAGCCATTGTCACCCTCTCTTCCTTCCCTTGAATGAATCGAAGAATATGGTGAATTGGACGCTATTGGCAACGTCGTACGCTGGTGGAACGGAAGAAATGAAGGGGTATTACTATGGAACTCAAAGAAGAAAAGGAACGCTGAATTCGATCTCGTAATTTTAAGGAGTCATGTTTGTTCTAATGTTACATTCGCGTTCGTACTGCATGTTTGTTGGTTATTTGCGACAAAGTGGTGCTTTCGCCTGTCTCCTTAGAATCATGAGCACTTTACGTACGACAAAGGGATGAATGATGCCAGTAAAGCTGTCGATAATATTCGTCTGATACAAAAAAATAAATTGCACTATTCTCATGGATTATAGTATTGCTCATTTCACATTCATTAATATTTGTTGCTGAAATTGTTTCGTGGGTTGTTAGTGTTGTGAAGCTCACATCTGCACTTTCGGATTGAGGTCAGATACGTTGGCAGGTGGTATCGAGTTTAGTAGGGCACCGTGACGCGGACTAGATAGAATATAAAAGTCTCGTAGGAAGACACGTTCACTCTCATTTTGCCGTCTCGAGTATTAAACACCTATTACCCACGAATGGCGTTTCACTGTGGAGACTGACCCCGCCCCCCTCCTCTCAGTCCAACCGTATTACATGTCGTCTCTTGCTGGCCCAGACCGCTCGCTGGAGCCGATGTAACGCAAGAACCCACGCCATTAGAGAGAATCTCATTAGGGCGTCCCCCACCACCCTAGGAGTACGCGTGACTCGTATCAATGTCCCTCCCAACACATTCCTGCATGATGCAGTTACCTGTTCGAGTACTTTCGTTCGTGCGAGTATTATTTACTCGTGACAAAATATTTAAGTTAAAAAAGTGAAAAATTACACTTATATTGGTTTCTCTTGTTTCCCTGTTGTTCCTTCCTTGGAATTGATGGAATGGTCCCTTGCTTGTTTCCGGAGAATAAACTAGATTTTTGGCATCCACGTGGTCATACGCAAAGTTTAACTCATTCTTGCTCAATAAATTCAGATATTCCTCATTTACACAGTATATATTGATGACGTACTGAATTATTTATATTGTATTTATTTTTTTATGACTTAGATCAAACGTTGAGGGTNGGATCAAACGTTGAGGGTTGCGTTTGGACATAAATACATTTAGAGGTAAGGAGAGTCTCGGTCAACTAAGGTACCGAGCAGGCATTTGCCTTCAAGAAGTGATGTAAGCGCCAACCAATTGCTTCAATTCTTAATCGCTTCTATCGACAATGACTCTTGAAACTTTTTAATATTTTCAATACGATATACTAACTTGCTTTTAAAAAAATTCAAAGGAATGTAAATGATTCTGATTAACAAATAAAAGGCGGCGAGTCGGGAATCGAACCCGGGTCTCCTGTTTTGATCGCAGGGGTGTTAACCACTGCACCACCCGTTCGCCTTCCACAACTGTACACCATTACCACCCAAACCCAAGTAGGAGTCCCGGGTTCGATTCTCGCCTCGTCGCCATTTACACCCAGACCTTCTTCTCAAATTATCACACGTCTCCTCCACGTGTAAGCACGTAGAAGAAATGAAATGCACGCCTCAATTGTCGGTGTCATTTCTGTTCATGATTTAAGAGGTTCGATGATTACAATGAAGGAAAAAAAACTTGGATATCGTCGTTATCACTGTTTCCCTTGTAATTTGCAAATGCAGTTTCCAAGTGATAGCTGCAACCGGAAGTTATAAATCCGAAAGCAACGTCGTTGAGCAGTTGCCCGAAACTGCGCTTCCGGTGGCGTCAGCTCGGCGCCTCTTTCTTTTTGTTTGTGGGGAAACGTAATGTTCGAAACTTCTAATGTAAGATAACTTTCTTCAGACTTTATGGAGATGCGCAGATTCATTTCTGGGGAGAGATGAACGACTTTTTCGTTTACGTAACAATCAAGATGCTTCAAGAATTCGACTTGATTTTTTGCAATCACTTTCAGAATACTTTTGTGAGCGAACCGTGATATGTTTCTTCCTTCAATCATCAAGAATCATTACCCAGATTTATTAAAAAGAAATGTTTAATGGGTTTTCGCATGTGGCATCTTAAAATATCGAGAGAAATTGAAGATTACTTTGAAAGATTTGGTATAACCATTATTTGTGATTAAATGTCTACACAGAACTCGTAGAATATTATTATTATGAGAAAGATTTACCGACGGCGGTGGTCTAGTGGTAGCGTCTTCGCTTTCACGGTCCCGCTGAGTGGGAGAGCGTGGGTTCAAACCCTGTCCGGTCGAACTAGATGAGGTTTTCTGTTGGGGTTTCCCTCACCTACTCCAGAGAAATGTCGGTTCGGTACCATAAGTTCCCCGGCAACCCAACATCTCTCCTTTCGAATTCCCTTACCCAAGTCCAACGGTTAGGTGGAAGTGCAGGCTTCATGGCGTGAACCTCCTTTTGCCAAAAGGCCTAAAGGCAAAAACAAAGATGAGACCCGTAGCATCTCCACCTGGACGTCGACACCTAAAACCAGTATATTTTTTACTTTCCAGTTACACAGCGTGTAAAGAATCTATCGTAATCGATCAAAGAATGTTGAGATCTCTTTCCGATTGGCTCCAGGAGAAGAGTCTGTTTTTAAATTTTGGAGATGATGTTCCTATGTTAGGAATTTTGTTCCCGCGATATCTCACGAACAAGTTGATGCATCGAAACCAAACTTGAGATTTCACTTTGAATGCGTTGGGAGTAGAAGCATGTTTCACACCGCTCTCCACTCCCGTTTTCTTAACATTCAAAATTTTGAAAGTATGCATAGAAGCATTTTGATTGGTGAGTTAATTCTGCGGATAGATTTCTAAACCGCATTCCTGTACGATGCCCCGTTTTCGAGATACTGCAAAAATTAATTTCCTGCGGAGAGTATAATAATAATAATAATAATAATAATAAATTTATTGTCAAAAAAACAGTACAAACTGCATTCGTATGACCACGTGGAGGACAATAAACTAATTTACTCTCCGGAAGCAAGCAAGGGACCATCCCATCAATTCCGATCAAGGGTCCTAAGGCAGAGGCGGATTCAAAGTTCCTAGATAAGATAAAAAGTTAGCTGCGAGATATAATACATATATAATGTCAATATGTTTGTAATTTAACGCAAATATGTTTGTAAATTTACATGTACAAGTTATTATCGAACTAATCGTCGTAACTATCTTCGCCGAGAAGATGAGCTACGTTGATATCGTGCTGGAGAAGGTCTCTGCAGCTAATCCATGCTTTTAAACTCTGTGGAACGAGATATACAATCTGGAAATAACTAAGAAGTAAAAACAGCACCTGTATTCAAGTGAACTGTTGCAAATCTATGACTTTAAACGTTTCTGAACATATGAAGGCTCCGCACATTCTCTCAAAAGACTTCATTAAATTCTTCTTATTCAGTGACTGTTCCATATCATTTACGACGAAAGAGTCTGCGACGTCATCCAACTAATATGACGTGTTTGAGAATTTATAAACTTAAATCGTTGCTTTAAAAATGAGTGAAGAATGCTTTGTTATTTTGTAGGTGAGTGAATAAAAGGATAATGTTCATTTCATCATTATCTTTTAAATATTCGCTATAGGAATAGACGGGGTACAAAAATATATAAACAGAATTAAATGATTAGATGGATTCCACATCCAACGGAGGTGGAGGAATAATATACTCATGATGGTGCATAATAAAGTAAAATGTCGAAGCCACTTTGTGTTCCATTCTGGTCGATACCGAGAACAATTTAACAATAATAATAATAGTTTATTTCTTCAATAATACACTTTTTTTAAGGTTGAAATGTAGCTATTAATAACCACCAACCTCAAGAATAAGGGTGGCTGAGAAAAAAAGAATAATAAAAAAAAATTACAGAAGAATTATTTCCTTTGAGACTACTTTTTCGAAACCACAAATAAACTTTGACACTCTTATTAGTTCATTTATTGAGAATGATATCCAAAGCAAGAAAATAATATCAAGAATGAATTTCTTGGGAAACGGAACATGGTGAGGACAGGTTGTAGAGTAGGAACCCTTCCGACAGAAGTCACGTGATGGTGGGATAATTTCGCTCGCTAGTGAACGAACGCGGAAACCTGCCAAAATGGCTTGTGTCCAACACAAATTCCACATGTCATTTCAAGGGGTTCGAACTAACATCGTTGAGTTAGAGGAACAATACCCCCTTCCCCCTTCGCTGCTTTCCCTTGTAGGCATGAGTCTGTCGTGATGTGCATGAATATATAGCGCGAAATACCCCCGCGGCGGCGGCTGCGGCGGCAGCGGAAAAGTTTCCGAGCAGAAAGAAATTTCGGCGCCTGCGCTCCCCCTGTCATCGTTACCATATTTTAAGCGGAGAAATATTTTACTTATATCAAGCTCTGTGAAATGAGTATTTTATTCACGCCCTCGTTATTTACGGCCTTCGCAAAGCGGCGAAACTCACGCCGCGCTCGAACACGTGCTGTGCCAAGTTGGCAAGACTGAGAGGAACGGACAGTGCGCGAGGGATGAGTTATTCGCGGCATTGTTCCGTACATCTGGCAATTACATAAGTTTATATTCTAAACATTCGAAACTAAATTGTCGTTAATAAGTAGATCTGAATTAATCTGATAAATAGATCTTACATATGTAACTGAAAACTGATGGGATGGTCCCTTGCATGCTTCCGGAGAGTAAATTTGTTTATTGTGCTCCTCGTGGTCATATATGGCAGTTTGTAACGGCTTTTGTGACAATCAATTTATATTTATTTATTTTTATCTTCTCATTTCTTATTTATTTTGAAATTGAGATGTCTACCTGTTTCACGATCATGATATCCTTACATTCTTGAACAACTGATTCGCTATTGCTGCTTCTTTCCTAACTTCTTCATCACAAGAAATGAGTTAACGAGCTAAAAAGGTTTTCTTCTTTTTAAATAAATGTGTCGTTATTTTTATTTCGACATTAAGCACATTATTTCGTCGCAAATATTTCTAGGTATTAATTAAAAAAAAGATTTTCTACTTTTTGTTAGTTTGTGTTATAGTTTATTATAGATTTCTCAGAAGTTAACAATTATTGTAAGCTAAAAGTGTATCAATATCCTGTAATAGTATTGATAGCAAATATCTCCATATATGAAAAATTCTCTTGTTGTTCACCTCATTACTTCTGGCAGCTAATGAATTATGCTTTTTCAGTTTGTGAATAAAAAATTCTCAGTAAGTGTATAGGGAGAATAATATGTATATTATGCATAGCGCTTAGAGCGTTCTTCATTTCGAGGTAAGTATCACGTACCATAAAGAAGCTATAGTGAACGCTGTTCAAATCAGTCACAAGGAGGAGATAACAATCCAAAGGTATCCCACTCTTTCCTCTAAAACTAAAGAGACGTGGCCATAGTCATGACTCCCTACAATTACCAGGCATTATGTGGCAACGGTATACCGTTGGTCGGCTTGGTTAAATGCATTAACTTTATTTCAGCGAATGGATTGCTTACTCATTCATATTCTTCGTGTAAAATGAATTATTTATTTATTGTGGTCACGCTATATATTTTTAGCTTCCATGATGCTGACGACTAAATATATGAACGTGTTTGCTGAGATACTTCTCTTTGGCCGGCCGACCGACGAGACCGGTGTTGCCAAGCGGTAGACTGCGGCCCGGTAATTGTAGGCCGCCATGGCATAGCAAAACATGGGCATGACCCTTCCGTGCATTTGGGGAAAAAAATAACGTTTTTGTTTGACTAGTTATTTTTGTTTGAAAATGAACATCAAAGTTTTCAAGTGGGTATTATAATATCTTTGTACATATGTTATTTTTATAGCTGGATGCATGTACATATGTATAATCATGTTTTGCTTCCCCCTTAAACGAAATCCCATATAATAATAAAAATAATGATAAAAGTGCCTTTATTTTGGTGAGACTCAGACCTTAAGGTCTGCTCTTCCGTCTAACCATTTTAAAATTTTTACATTTTAAATACAAGATGAAAATTGGGAGGGTCGTATTTATATTTAAGGAAGCAATACTAGGGACCATCCCGGTGAAACATTAAGCGATTGAGTAAACCCAGCAAAACCTCAATCAGGATGGCGTCTTAGTGTCGAACATGGGTTAAAAGCAGCAGTAACAGTACAATATAATTATGAATATACAAATAGAAAAATTTTGTGATTACAACAAGGATATCAAAACAAATTACTACATCATTACAATATTACATATTATAATATGATTATACCAACATTTTACACTGTATTTACAAATTATATATTACATAAGATCATATGAAGCTAGAGTACTGAAAGAATGAAAGAGAGATAATGTAAAAGTAAAGAAGAGAAATAATAAAAGGAGTACAAGGAAAGAAAGGAGGAAGGAAAGAAAGAAAGAAAGCATACAAATGAAGGAGAAAGAATGAACAGAGAATGTGGGAATACTAAAAGGCATTGTTTTCCATCCACTATGTAAGACGTCGCCTGAAAGAATAGAAAGTTGATAGAGATTTTAGTTGAGCAGGAAGTTTGTTCCAAGAACGTATTATGGGTACTAAACTCACTACTGTGAAGGATTTACTATAAAGAGTTGTGCCGTGCCGAGGAATAGAGGAGATGTAAGCCTCGCACGCGATCCAGTTTCAAAAATTTAAAACGTTTTGCTAAAACTGTCAAATGTCCATTTTTTATTATTTTATGAAGAAGAGATAGCTTGTAAAGAAGAGATAGACATATGCTCATATAAATAGATATACTTTTAGATACGTAGTGAAGTATTTTAGAAGAACTCCGCCTAAGTTCTTTGCCATCCTCAGCTGTGTATTTGTTAAGGAACTCATTATTAGGATGTATTGATGAGAGAAGTAGTTCGATTCGTTCAGAAACCCCTGAGCCTCATCGTTAGGTCATGTATGAGGCAGCAATCAGTGTAAACGTACTCCCTTCAGCTGCCTCGTGAAGGATATTAATCCTCTTCTCTGTCGAGACTTCATGGTAATTATCTCGAAGCCAAAGGGGAGAAAGGGGGAAGTTCAGTGCAAGTTACAGGAGCTTAATATTCCTTTTTCAACCTTCACATACTAAGCTTCGTGAAGTATCCACCAAAGATCTTCACCTGCATCGCTTCGTATCGAACTACGTCGTTTTGTAGGGCAAAAAGGAGAATTATTTCATAGGTGGTTCTTATAAGTCATTTCTGAAAGTTTAGTGCGTAATATTAGGGACCCGAGCTGCGGTCAGATTTATTCATTATAAAAATAATTTTAAGTAAATTTTTAATAAATGATTTATATAATTTAGTTCTTAACTATTTTGATGGGTTAATTTAATTTGTTAATTTAATTTTTATGTTTAAAAATAATTGTTATATATTTGTTATTTTAACTTTTAGCAATATTATAGTAGGGGACTAAGCAACGCAGTCGATATAAGAATATTTTCAAGTAAATTATTGATGAAATAATATTTTGCCCCCCCCCCACGACGTCTCCGATCTTCTACCTCAATAAGAGTCATTGTGCAAATGTGATTCACATGGATTTTGTTGTGAAGCATACCAAGAAGAATTTACCGGGATCGTTCAGTTTCTCCTGCCCATACACTCCGACACACTAATAACCAAGGTTCATTCCGTTTGGTGAGGTGTCTTAGGAAGTCGTGCAATTCTCTTGCATACAGCCAAAGGTGGTGTCACCCTCATCCTTTGCATCCGATTCCCTGGATTAGGGAAGAAACGTGAAGGAGAATGAACTTGTGTTACCCAAGAAATCCTTATTGTAATATGCTTTAGTTATGTAGTAATTGGTGGCAAAGGGCTTAGCGTGCTCGCTCCGGGTTCAGTTCCCGGTGGGATCAGAAAAAACTTGTAGCTTTTCACCTCCTACTACTCCTAGTATCAGTAACTCTATTACTAACTACTACTACTACTAACACCTCCACATGGGCTAAGATATTGGTAAACCCAACGAAACGCCCCACCAACCAACTCCTACCACCTATCGCTCAATCTAGATAAGCAGCTTCAATAGGACGCTATTTTGCCTCAATACGGAAGAAAAAAGATTACGGATATGAAGTTCCGATATCTGGTTGCTTTTGCTATTCCGCTTCTTTAGTAGAGAGCTGATAAATGTCGCCGGCAGGATGAGCGAGACGATGAAAAACAAGATATTTTTCCATACGATCGGTTCCACAGTGGAACGTGCTTGAACGAATAGGCGTTCAAAAAGGCTCCTTAATTACCTTGCGAGGGAACGCAATAAATACATGCTAATGTGTTTGGACGCTTTTAAGAATGTTGTGTCTCCGAATTGTTGAAAGAACAGTTGACTAATTCTTCCGAAAAATCTTCTTTTTTCATTGTAATATTTGTAAATTGGAAATATAGCGTCCTATAATCTTACCTACATTGGGCGGTAGGAAATGGAGGTAAGTGGTGAGGGCTATTGCTAGGAGGTGGACCGGTTACCTGGTTTAACCAACAACTTGGCCAAAGTGAAGGTGTTAGTGGGAGTACTTTGTGAGAGTAAGAGTTAGTTAAACGAGTACTACGAAGGATTGTTCACTTTTTCAAAAGTCACAGCTACATAGTGTAAAGTTTAAAATTCTTTTCCGGCCCCATCAGGAATTGCTGACTTGGTGTCCAGCAAACTCTTTTAAACAATCACTGATGTAATGTTGGATAATAAAACTACGGTCGATGAGTCAGCGGGGGTTAGTGGGTGGAGAGAAGCGGGTACTGCTTGCTGTACAGTCGGAGGTTCAGTTCCCAGTGAGGAGCGATTTTTATCGATATGTGTGGACCAGACTGACTCCACAGCTGTGGAAAGAGTACAGGGTTCATTGACCACGACTTCTCAACGAAATCAATCGTTCACCAATGCGGTTTTGAGTGGACCGTCAACCGAGGCAGGTTGTCTTCATCCCTCTCCACGCTTACGATGGCTGGATATGTTTCACTGTGTGAGTTATGGCTTTATGTACCTTGTACGAACATATATGTATCTTCCCAATTGTGGGATACCATAAATTCTTCGCGCCACCGGGGAGAGACAAGTCATACACAGTCACAATGCATCTGTTTACTTTCAAGCTTGTAAATATTTTGTTTAAAAACTTTTGTATCAATGAGAATTTTTAAATATGTAAAACATGAATATCTTCGTTGGTAATAGCCACAGCCATTAATCAAAACGTAATCGAATTGTTTCCTTTGAAACATTGATAATTTATTTCGTCAATTTAAATATTTGTCTTTAGTTCGTAATTTGCTATTAAAGTATACAAGTAATTAACTAATAAGTATTAATTGATGAGTGAATTACTTGATACACGTGTTGGGATGGTGTTATCTATACATCATACCATCACCTCGTGGCAGTATGATAACAAGAAGAAAATAATCCGCGTGGAAATTACTCGTGTGCATCTCTCTCTGGTTGGGACAAGATGCGCACACAACACTTGATGGCCTCTCGGGTGGATACTTGTTCGCCAGTCGATTATGCTCCGCGCAGCATAAACAAAGCCACCGACAGGCAAAAACAATGCGACTAATGAAACGTTTTAATTCAGCCTATTGTTGCAGTGATGAGGCGAGTGGTTGGCCGATCGGTTGATGGGAGGGAGAGCAGTGGGGGAAACCGCATGGGGCTTTGTTGAAGCGCCGTGGGAACTGGTTGAGAGGGGAAAAGAGGAGTGGGGGAGAGGGAGGGGAAAGTGTGAGCCGGAAAAGAGAGTGGGGTGAAGTGAGGCAACGGATGAGGGTGAGGGGGGTGTTGATAAAGGAGGAGGAGGAGAATAATATGCTGTGGGAAGAGATCAATAGAATGGTTAATATTGCGGAGACGTGCACATAATAATGTAGATGGCAGAGAGTGAGAGAACACTTGATAAGTCTGAGAGCGAGACGACATGAATTGACAAATAATAATAAACTTCATTGTGACCACGAGGGGGATAATAAACTAAGCAAGGGACCGTCCCATCATTTCCAATCAAGGGCTCAAGGGCAGTGGCGGATTTAATATTTACGAAAGAAATTATTCAATGAATACGTACTGTTGTCCATTTTTTAATTCCAAAATGTAACGTAGATATGTGCAGTAAAAATTCAAGATTAATAATAAAATAGTATTAAATGAATTTCACGCCTATGGAAAATACACCACTACCCGGAGGACAACCGGAAAAAAACCCGGATCAAGATGGGAATTGAATTTCTTCAGTCACGTGGACAAGAAATGAATGTACGAAAAAGCAAGACACGAATAAAAGGGAATAAATAGTTGGGATATTTGTGCAATCAACCTCTCTAGGAATAAATTTACTCCGTTTATATTTCAATTATTGGGTGACGCATTGGACTTCAAGGAACGGTTCTGACATGGCGCAGGAGAAAACAGAGAGAACGAAAGGGGGCGACGCAAAAGGATGAAGCAAATTCCTAACATCCCCTTTTTTACAAGAAGAAATTATCACGAAGACTTCGAAACATCCAATAATTCCCTAGTTAAGTATGTGAAATAATATTGAAATGAAATTCTGCTGTTTTGAAATCCGATACATAGTATTCAGGTGAGACACCAATCGCGTTATTATGGGCATCAGTTGCTGTGACACCACAACCCCTGTAAACGGCGCAATACGATGATCCTACAGGAGGGGGGGGACAGGGGTGGCGAGAGGTGGGGGTTGGGAAGGGAAGACTTGAGCGGATTATTAATAAAGTTCCCAAGTTGGTGCGCTTGAAAAGCTGCATTGTGTTAGCCTTTATGATCAAGTCTAATAAGGAGCGGGAGCCGAGGAACTCTCCCTCTCTCTCTCTCTCCCCTTCCACCTTTCTTTTCTCTCCCCCTTCCCTCCAACTCTCTCACCCTCCGACAAAAGTTGCGGTCAAACGGTACAGATCGCTCGTAAACAAAGGTTAGGGAGGACCAGGGATGAGGGTGCGAGATCATTCGGGATTCCATCCCCAGGAGGAGGGCTCGTCTAGATCTTGCATTGCGTCTTGATTATTGCAAGCATGTTCATTAAGACGTCGCTAAAGGGGTTACGTAAGTCGAAAATGGGGATTGTACTCCCTGGGAGGTATTGTTCAGCCATAAGAGTTACGTACAAGGTGTCTTCAGTAACTTTTGCAGGGTGTACTTCTCCTTTCTTTTTCATGTAACTCTCAAAAATCAATAGAAGGAGGAGAACAGAAGCTTATTTTATCTTATTATTTTTATTTAATGTCTTCTGGCCCGTTGGGTATTTTGGCCTGTTCTTCCACCTAACCGTGACTTTGGTAAGGGAATTGGGAAGGAGAGATGTTGGGTTGCCAAGGAACTCATGATACCGAACCGACATTTGAATGGAGTAAGTGAGGGAAACCCCAGATGAAAACCTCGCCATGTTCAGCCGAGCAGGGTTTGAATCCACGCTCTACCACTCAACGGTATCGTGGAAGCGAAGACGCTATCACTGGACTTCCGCTAAGCTTAATCGGTATGGTAAAATGTTAATCGTAAAATGTACTAATGTTAATCGAATGGTACCATTGAGTGTTAAAAATGTTTCTCTTGTTGTGACGTAGTTGAGGTCGTGATACCAGCTTTTGTTATTGGGAAGGAGAGGTACTGTACAGCAGGGAAACGCCTTACACGGAACCGACATTAATCTGGATTAGGGGTCTGAATCCTGTGCAGAAACCTCAACTCGTGCGACGGAACAGGAGTTTGAACACACTGTTCCACGGGGAGGAGAGAAGACGCTTCTAGAACCACCACCTTAAGGCTGAAGTAGCGCAGGTAGAATTAGATCACTAAAATATTTGCAAAATAAGACCAACTTTTAAATCACGAAAGTGATGGAAGTTTACTTTGATTTGTGGTAAATTTTCCTTTGTAGTATTTTTTACATCACTTTATCTGTATGTCTCGGGACTTCTGAGAAAGATATTTAACTTTTTCGGAGGTGAGATGCATAAATCACGAAACAGTTGTGCTCGACCGCCATGTTTGTACATGTTCTGGTGCATTCCAAACAAATCAAACGAGTTCCTGTATATTGTTTGTACTGTACTATTAACCGATAGATAAAAAGTAAATAATGTTTTTCATCATTATTATACTCGTTTTTGTGTTTTATAACAATTAGAATAAAAACAAAGGGAACTATGATACATCTCTGTGATTTGACTAACTTGGATCAAGGGCTGGTCTCAGCATTATTTCTATACATTAAGGTATCTCCCTCATACATATTATTTCAGGCTTTACTTCCCCTATTTTCTCATCTGTCAATACATCCTATAGATGTTTACGGACAAATACATTTCAAATTAATCCTTTATACATAAACATCGTGTAAGAGTAACAGGGGTAGAATAAAATTCGCGAATTAAAAATTGTTATTACGCGCAATATTTGCACAATATTCACGGGAGCGAAAGGTTATCTCTGCTGTAACAAGAACACACAGCTTTGTGCCAATTTCTTCTATACTCTATCACATTGCACACTTTATTACATTGTATACATCGCAGGTGTTTGGTCAGGGATGAATGAGGCTCTCTACAAGATGTTTCTCCGGAGTGAAAGGGGTACAAGTAACTTGTACTTACATCCTTTCATCTTGCATTAATACTGAACATTAATTTGATAGAAATCTCTTAACTTGATAGAAATCAGGTAACTGATTAATTATGTTATGTTGAATGTCCCGGGCCAGGTTAACGTAGTCTCTATGAGACCACCTCAAGGGTCTTTGGGTCTCGCAGGTTGCGCGGGATGGCGCAGTTGGTAAGCGCATTAGCGCGTTAAGTTTAAGGTCCCGAGTTCGAATCTTGGTCCCGTCTCCCATTTTCATTCAATATAACGTAATTAATTTGTTACCTGGCGGTGAGGTTCACCGCAATTTAAGAGATTTATATGTGTTTGTGAACCAGAATTGGATAATACGACTAAGTACGTCTTAAGAGAGTAGCTTCATATGAGGAGCGTAGTCTCTATGAGACCATCTCAGAGGTCTTTGGGTCTCGTAAGTTGAATGTTAAGCGCATGAGCACGTTGATCTCAGGGTCCAGAGTTCGAATCTCGGTCCCGTCTCCCATTTTCATTTAACATAACATAAGTAGTTAATTTGATGTTCACATTAATAAAGTGAAGAGCTTAGTTTCTTACAACATTCATTCAAAAACAAAACTCTAGTTGAACCAATAGCTTGCGAATACTTGCTGGGGAAGGGAAGATTGCGTCGTTTACGACCAGATGAAAATGTTAAGTTCCGGGACTCGACCCAGAACCTCCTCCTTTGACTCAGTGTGCTGCCATTGCACGCAACCTCCGCCTGGCCTGTGATCGGGTGAACCTATGGCCAAAGCAGGAAATCCCGGGTTCGATTCCAGGTCCGTGGATATTTTCACCTGACTGTAGAGGATACAAATCACATTAATAATGTTGACTAGAGCTTGAATTGACTGGAAATTGACGTTCGTCGCTCCCTGTAGCTGAGGAAAGGGGATCATCGGTGCAGGAGACTGTTGAATAAGTTGTATCTGGTGGCTACCGAAGCATTGAACTCTAGGACTTTGGTCAAATGACGTGATGTCCTCCGGGACGGAATAACTTGATATCAGCTCGAATCAATTAGTGGTTTGGCGAACGTCCTGGTGTTTGTAGAAGATACGAAATGGAACATGCTGGAACGTGCATTTAGAGGGGACATGCCACAGGATCAGTCAAGCGATTATTGTGATGTAAAACCTGCTGGTCAGCGGAAGAGCGGTGCCAAGTTGCGGTATCGACCTGTTGTAGCTTCCAATTCATTAGGCCAAGTCACGTAACATTGCCCGGAGAAAATTTAACACATGAAGAAGAAAAACATGAATGGACATGCACTGAGCATATTAGTTTACTGTGTATCATTCGCAGTAAAGTACTTTATTGTTCTCAGCATAGTCATAGGCAGTTTGCCACAGCTATCTTGATAATAAATTATGTATTTATTTATTTATTGTCAGTCTAACTGGCTTCATTTTGGTATAGAACTTGCACTCAATGTAGCCAACGCTTTTGCTTCGCCATCGTTCATAAGAGTAATGATAAGGGTTCCTCGAATTCAGTTGGCAAGACCTTCGAACTTGAATTCATAACCAACCTCGGACAACAATCAATTCACTTGCTCTTGTGGAGCTATTCTGTTCTTTCTGCATCGAGCGTGTAAGGAAACGAATATCACATTGTGTCTTAGTTTGTTGTACGCACCGGATCCGGACGCAGGTTCACCGGATCAGGCCAGGCGGAGGTTGCGTACGGACTGGGGAGTCGAGGCGGGTGGTGCAGTGGATAGCACACCTGCGATCAGAGAAAGTAGTCCTGGGTTCGAGTCCCGGTCCGTCGCAATTTTCACCTGATTGTTGACGTTGCTAACTCCAAATAAGTCTGTCAACGTCAAGGTCTTCCTATTTGTAACAGCAATATCACCTCATATCTAGATAAGCTACTATCTTTCTTGCAGCAATGGAGCCTGGCAGTGGCGGTTCTAGGCTGTAATCAAGGGGAGGGGCTAGCCGGGGAGTATTTTTATTTCAAAATTATGGTATTAGTACACAAATTTTATACATGTTACCTTAAATAAAATGCATCAAATAAATAATAAACAATTAACAATCTGGTACTATTAATAACAAGAATTATTTATTAAAATTATTAATATGGTATTATTAATTTTATTAATCTAGTATCATTAATTTAATTAATTTGATATTAATATTGTTCTTCTGGTATTCTTAATAACAATTACAAATAATAATTAATAATGACTTTTACAAATTATATTTATCAACTTCAATTTTATCTGTTAAGAGTTCAGGTCCAACGAGGGGGGGGACTATAGTGCCCTTAGCCCCCACCCCATNGACCAATGCGATGGGGAATTGTGTGACAAGACTGGGGTGGATGTAATACAAGCATCATCAGAATTCTACCGCACCTTGGATCGAATAGACTCTAAATCCTCCTTATTAAGGTTACTGTAACCTCACTAATATAAGAACTCATTGAACTATTTGTAAAGATTAATATCGTTCGACTGATAAATGCTTCAAATAAATACTATAAAGTACGGGTAGCAACTATTTTTTTTGTAAATGAACTATATGTTCTGAGACGGTTCTCCGAGATTACTCCAAAATTTTATTCGTCTAAAACCAACTGAAGAAACAGTGAATTAAAAAAAAAATACCAATTTACTCTCCGGAAACAAGCAAGGGACTATCATACCAATTCCGATCAAGGGCCCATGGGCAGTGGCGTATTTAATATTTATAAAGGAAATACATTTATTCAAATATGTAGTGTCATCATTTTAATATTCGAAAATGAATCGTAGATATAATGTGCAGTGAAAATTCGAGATTAATAACAACAAAAGTATTGAATGTCTTCCCCGCCTCTACTCGGAGGGAAACTAGAGAAAAACCTGGGTCAGGATTCGTCGTACTATGTTCTTCAGTAAAGTGCGAACATCTGTGCTGGCGTAGCTTATAACCAGGAAAGGGGAAAGACACAGGTTTATTATTTCAATCTCCAACTCGGGTATAAATGAAAAATAAAATCTCCATCGTGGCTGGCGGAATCCGAAGCTTTCACAGAAGCGAATGAGTATACACACGACACACGTTGTCTCTTATACACATCTAGATGTGTATAAGAGACAGGGAATATTTGTTCAATACAAAAATCTTATTATTAACAAGAGTCAGAATAAAAGGCAGTTAAAAAATTATTTTGTAAATAAAAAGATACTGAACAGAAACCTCACAAAATTAAAGATAGAAATTCACCGGATCAGGCAAGGTGGAAGTTGCGTACGAACTTGGGAGTCGAGGCGGGTGGTGCAGTGGAAAGCAGACCTGCGACCAGGGCAGCGAGTCCCGGGTTCGAGTCTCGGTCCGTCGCAATTTTCACCTGGCTGTTGACGTTGCAATCTACCGTATTATCTAATTGAAACAGGATCAAAGTATAAATTTAAAAAAATATTTGAAAAGCTGGATATTAGATATTAATAAGTAAATATAATGCATATAACGTATTATAAGTAAATAAGATAATTGCAAAGGTGAAAAGTTGTCATGAGAGTAAGAAAACTTCAATGAACTATATTGTCAAACGTTAAACAAATATGTAAAAATTATGTAANTTTTCTTTTTATATCGCGACACAAATATTGGCTTAACATACGTAGAAATAGGACTAAGACATGGTAAATGCCAATTGACAAAACACAATGGCGTGAAGGGTGTCCGGAGATGGCGTTAGTGTCTTAATTAAGTTAATTAAGAGAAGAAATAAAAAAAAAATCGCGCACAATGTTGTTCAGTCGTGTCACGTGACTGAAGGTAACGTGATCCTCGACTAAGAGTGATTTAAACAATAATCTAAATAAATTTACTATGAAATATTTAATTCACATATAATTGTCNTATTATATAATTAAAACTCCTTCGGTGAATGTTCTACAATTGTCGTGGCAAGTCGACTACACTGAACGTCAGGGAGCGCTGATGTAATACCTTCACGAGGTTAAGTTTCCACGTCTTTAAATAAATAATTAATTATAACTTACGACCTTTTATGGACTTTGAATAATATTTATGTTTTCTGTGACGAGCTCATAACATATTAAATTTTTAAAAAAACTCGAAATGTTATTGTGTATTATTGTTATGACGAATAGTTGAGAAGCGCAATCATACGTGATTTTTATTAAGACGTCGGAAACGTACCATTTATTTATTTTTATTTTCTTTATCTACTCTATAAACTTTCTTGTCAATAAAGCAATACAGCAATGAACTAAGTTCCTCTCCGGAAACAAGCAAGGGACCATCCCACCAATTCCGATCAAGGGTCCGTGGGCGGTGGCGAATTTAATATTTACAAAAGAATTTTTTTAATAGAAACGTAGTTATCCATTAGTTATAGAAAATAAATTAGAGATATTAGTGCAATAAAAATACGAGATTAATAAAAAAAAAAGTATTAATGACATTCCCACCCAAGAAAAATCCGCCACACTCAAGGAAAACCGGAGTAAAACCCGGGCCAGCGTGAGACTATAGAGATAATGTACACAACCGTGCCAAGGTAGCGTATAGTTAGAAATAAAATATTATAGATAAAAAGAATAAAAAACAATACACTTGAATCAGGGAATTTAATCAGTATCTAAGAATACAATGACAATGGCGTATAAGTGATATTAACATCATTTACATCATCCAAAGTCACGTGGAAAACAATATTTATAAAGGAAATTGAAATCCTCATTAACTTCTCTATTTAATTTCTTTCACAATATAGAAACAACACATTAAAAAGCTTTTAACAGCGGATTTGACGTAGATTGAAGACCGTGACGAAGATCATCTGGAAATATTTCAGTTCCGTTCAGTTGAGCCATTTGTACCACGTGGAGTAATTTGGGAAAAAGACTCCAAGCAACTGAATCTGTGTGAGATAGTTTTTCTCGGGTCGAGATGATGATCCTTATTAAACAGTTTTCCCTATTAAACCCTTCCACGGTCACAATATAGCAGAAACCCCGATTACCTACTCGGGCTACAATGATTTCAACTGACCGATCGATCACGTCGAGGAAGTTCTGGATCGTTATCTGGCATACTATAATAATAAATAATAATAATAAAATTTATTGTCAAAAAGGCACTTACAAACTCCGTATGATCACGTGAAAGCAATAAACTTATTAATTAATAATAATAAACTTTATTGACAAAAAAGCAGTTACAAACTGCGTATGACCACGTGGAGGACAATGAACTAATTGACTCTCCGGAAGCAAGCGAGGGACGTATTCCATCAATTCCGATCAAGGGCCCTAAGGCAGAGGTGGATTTCACATTTCAACACTTTACTCCTAACGATAAAAAATATTGTTCCACACGTTTTATAGTATTAGCAAATACCAACAAATATGTATTTAATAAAACCCAGAAAAGTCATTTCACAAGTATGTATCATTGGGAAAGTATTGTTGATCATTCGTCGCTATTAAATAATACTAAATTCGCTAATAATTATATCAATCGATGCCCTTCTCTAGACAAGAGCCAAGCGAGTGTTTATAAAAAAAATCCGCCAATACCCGAAGGAAAACCGGAGAAAAACCCGTGCCAGGATGGGGTTACAGAATTAATGTACACAACCGTGCCAGGGATCAAAAGTAATCAAGGGATCATTCCATCAATTCCGATCAAGGGCTCTAAGTTAGAGGACGATTGAAAATTTCAACACATCCCTGAGAAAAAAATAGGTCGGTACGTGTCATAATATTCACAGAATACCAAGAAATTTGTATCAATAAAACACAAAAAGATCACCAGTACGTACTATTATCCGGAAAATATTGTATATAAATAGTAACTACAAAAATTGTCTTAATTCGAGATTAGTTATTTCAATAGATCGCGCAATAGAAAGTCTGTATAAGAAATCTGCCTTTACGCGAAGGAAAACCGGAGAAAAACTCGAGTCTTCATTTTTTTCACCAACACGTGTACAGAAAGCTCTAATTTTTAGTTTGAGCTAAACAGAAAAAAAATTGTAATATAGTTTTATTATGACTTTCAGAATATTTCCAGCTTCCCTAATATTTTGAGCTCCTTTCTTTCTTCACAGTTATATTTCAGACTTTTTTTTAAACCGTCGACGCGCCTCCAGTGTGACCTTCCGTTTCGTTCCAAGCATTGTGTTGATTTCCCACTTTTACCACTATTCAGTCGACTCTTGTTCTCGAGTACATACATACAAAAAAATCTTTTCATAACATCTTTTCATTTTTCTGCGTCGCCTATTGTCTTTCTTTATAAAAATCGCGAAGAGCTCCAGAAGCGGGGTTACATTCATTGTCGGTGGTTTCATTATTCTCAAGATTTTTTTCTGGTGTTCAACTTTCTTGTATTGTGAGCCTTAAACTTGTTCACTTTAGGTCAACGCGTATTCCTTTTATGAAAAAAAATTAATTAAGCAATTTAAGTTTCTTCCAGAATTGTTTACGCGAGATATTCGTAATTGGAAGATACATGTTTTATTACTCGAAATTACACGAATGTAATATTGTAATATTAAATTGATTAACAACAATGGACTCTCAATTGCGTCATGTTCTCGATGGTTATTTGTTTGCAGACAAAAGTCGCGCGTTGTTGTTTTTGCGGAAAAAAGAGTTTGACGCGAGGATCAAGAATTAGAACAAAGGACTACCGACATCGCCGTCCTCGCAACCCTTTTCTTTCTCCTTTCTTTCTTTCTTTCTCTCCCTCCATTGTTTCTGTCCAGCATTCTCGTTGTTCGTATGTTTGCACGCTCAAAGAGGGACAGGCGCAGTTGGTGACAATGGCTGCTCGTGCCATACTCCTACATCGCTAACCTACATGTGACTGTGGGATATTTAGCCACCTGGTTTTCAGTTTTCCGACACTTCTATCTGCTGAATAGGCATCAATATTACAGAAGTTAATAAAGAATGGAACTCAGTGGCTCAAAAAAATGTGAAATGCATGGTTTCGCACGTCTCCATGGAAATTAAACCCTAATGAGAGTAAAGAAGAATATTATGAATGTTGTGCTCCGACATTGGTGGTCCCCCCAGGGGACATACATCTAGTAAGTACGTGTTTGGCGAACACGGGGCCCCGAGCTGTCTGGCATTACTTCCACTTACTTGTGCCATGCTCCTTCCTTTCTCTTTTCTGACCTCCCTTGGTCACCTCTTGTTCTTTTCGATCCCGACGCCATTAGGGCTAGGGTATCTTTCATTTTCCTC
>NNCF01126138.1:314587-330480 GCA_002313205.1 Laupala kohalensis
AAAAAAAGGGTCCCCCCCCCCCCCCGCCCTCGATGGGGTGTGCGGCGCCGGCGCGTGTGTGAGTACGCGCGAGGGGAGCTGACGGCTGGGGGTGGTCCATTGTGAAGGCTCCGTGCTTGGCGGTCCTGCCTGCAGGACTTCGGACAATGACCACTCGAGACCAAACACTGCCTCCTACTCCAACGCCGGCGCCTCCGCCGTGTCGCTTCGTTCGGCGGTTGCGTCAGACATCGCAGACGCCTCGGTCTCTTCGGTGCCTCCGATGACGGGGGGAGGGGAGGGGAAATCCCTCAGAGACTCGCCCACTTGGAGGGGGAATGAAGGAGCCAAACGCTTCCCCCTTTCCTGCAACTGCACCTGCGATCCCCCCAACCCTTCACCACTTCCGTCTTTCGCGGCGCGTCATGAGTTTTTAAGCGCCGTAAAATACAATGGCCACACCTTTTGTGATTGCGCGACGCTGGAGGGTGGTCGTATGGAAACGTTTGACGATGGTCAAAGGGACCAATAACTGAGGCTCTAGAGGTGGGAATGTGGGATAGTTTCCTTCAGAGTCGACCACTTCCGACGAGGGAATAGGAATGTACATTGCTTCTGCGGAAGGAAAGATAACTTGTTGTCTTCGCCTCTATATCACAGCGTCAGTTCAAGCCCTGCTCGAGCAAACTAGGTGAAGTCGTTTCGGTAACTCCACATCTCTGCTTCCCGATTTACTTACCCTAGAGACGGTTAGACGGAAGGGCAGGTCTCATGACCTTAACCTCGCTTGTAACACAAATACTTGTATATAAGAACTATTCAAGTTTGTCGTTCTTACTTTTCAGGTTTCCTCTATATCTTCATAGAGTATCTTGATGTTTTAAATACTTCCTGTTTGGGCAAAGGAAGGTCAGTAACATAAATCTTCCAGAGTCATAGCACTTGTCTGTCATGAATTGTCGGAAATTTTGCAACAATAAATCAAAAAATTCGATGGTGGGTATGTTTCTCTACAAATATGTGTATACTAGAGATTCTTTAGCTGTGGTGATAATTGTTCATTGCAAATTAAGAAACAGAGAGCTGCATTAAATGTGGAACAAATAAATACGGGATTATTTATTTATGTTTTATTTTTGTCTTTTGACAAAATGAGGTTCAGGCCATGAGACACCGAGGCTCTCCCATCTAACCGTTGGACTTGGGAGACGGAATTGGGAAGGAGAGATGTTGGGTTGCCTGGGAACTTATGGAACCGAACCGACATTTGTCTGGAGTAGGTGAGGGAAACCACAGCTGAAAACCTCACCTGGTTCGGCCGAGCAGGGATTGAACCCACTCTCTTCCGCTCAGCCAATGGGATCGTGGAAGCGAAGACGTTATCNGATTGAACCCACTCTCTTCCGCTCAGCCAATGGGATCGTGGAAGCGAAGACGTTATCACTGGACCACCGCTAATATTTTGCAAGTATGGAAAAGAGAAGTAAAGTTGATACGAACATATGTGTAAAGTTCGAAAGCTTAATTCATTTGGATATGCGCATTTAGACCGGTTATCGTCTCACGTGTTATGATAGAAATATTAATTGAGATGTACTGTTCGTTATGGGAGAAACATTTACACATTTTTTGTGTGGTTATTTATAATTTATGCAAAAAATCTCTTTGTTTTAGTGTTTCAAATATAGCATGGAAAATTTATGATCTGAGAATTATAAGTTTCTGATCATTTACATCTGATGTGACGTATTCCTTGCATTTTGAATGAAACGACAAGAACCTCTTTTTGACTTATACCGAATGTCATGCCATTAGACCTGCTCTCACATGTAACCCACGAATGAGGAGAAATAATCGGTAACAAGAGTTATTGGGCTGCTGGGAAACGTAAGTTAACGAATTGTCATAGGTCTGGAATGGAAGAGAAAACTCTCAATATTTTGGTTGACTTGGGTTTGAATCTCGCTTGAGACGCTACCGCTAGTGTGTTTGGCCAAAAAATACATTAGATTCTTTGTAATGCTTGAACATTCCTAATACATAGATTCATGAGTGAATGTGGATGAAGTATTTGTTCTATGCTTCAATTCACAATGTTCAATAACCTCACTAAGCTTCTTATGTTCGCTACAATGATTCGCTTCTTCTTATCTGGCACAACAGCCCTTTGGCCTTCGCGGAGGGTAGAGCCTGGCACTAGGAGGAGGAGATGTGGTCAGCATTCCCCACTTCACGGGGGATCGATCCCCGGCCATCCAGTCAGCAACTCAGTGCTCTATCCACTGAGCCACGCTTACTCCAATACTTTTTCTCTATTTTATACAATTTCAAAACTTTCTCTGTGTCTCAATGATTTTTTTGTATGTGTTAGTGTCTCTTGTATTTTAATGAATAATGTGTGGACTTAAGTGGTTAAGTGTAAGAGAAGACCTTAGGTTCGGACCCAAAAAAGTTGTTGCTATTATTATTATTATTAATATTTCCATCATTGTTATTATTAGTATGTATTTTTATCTCAGCTAATGCTGGTATCTTTCTTCCAACCGGGAATGAATCACATTACTAGAGTTGGATATAATCCATATAGCATCTACAATACTTTTTTGAGGATATGGGCACTTCCCAACAGTGCTGTTTTTGGAATTTCATTTAGATTTACATTTCCTTATATTTTCTGAATGTACTCGTATTGCTCTATTGATAGTTCCTAATGTCCCTATTACTACTGGTATGATGACTGGTTTTGTTTTCAACATTCTCAGAATTTCTATTTTTAAGTATGTGTATTTTATTATTTCTTCAGCTTCTTTTTGTGAGATGTTCAAATCTTTGGATACTGTAATGTGTATTAATCGAAAAGTTTTGTCTATATTTTTTCGCACTATTGTTATTATTATTATTATTATTATTATTATTATTGGTATGTCACCGCAGTGGGTTACGGCATTACGAACAATGAAGTGCAAATGAAGTCTAAAAATAGAACGATAACAAAAAAAAAGGAAAGCTTTTTACTTAAAGTAAGATCCTGGTTAAAACCCATCAAGGGCGCGTGAGTCGGTGAATGCGGCTTCTTAATGTAGTAAACAGTTTATCGTGTGTAATATTGTAATTTACCTGTCAGTGACTTGGAGGCGCGAGGGAGCGTGACACAACAAGGAAACGGGTTAGGGTTGGAGAGTGCTGGGAGGAGGCCGAGCTGTGTGTATATAAGCTCATTAGAACCGACGCTAGTCTTTGCCACACCCAAGCCCCACCGGTGGCGGAGGTGGTACTGTTGTCGCTGCTCACCAAGAGTCATCCCGGGTTCGATTCCCGATGGGGTGGGCTTTTCATATAGCTGTGACTACTGAAAAGCCAACCTACCTTCCTCTATCCAGCTCCTCAAATACTCTAACTATTATCAACTACTTCTACTAACCCCTCCCTCCACGTGGGCCAAGTTGTAGATAAAACCCATCTAATTTGCCCACCTATACTCATACCATTCTACCCTCCTACCTCCTATCGCTCCATGTAGAAAAGCATCAATAGCACTAAGCTACATTTCACATTTACAAATACCACAATACAGGGCACTCCTTTCTTTCTCTGATCGCTTCTCACACTCTGTTGTCTTAATTTCGAATATGGAGATAAATAAAATTCCAAAATTTTAATCAACACTTTTATCTCTTTCACTAGAAAGCGTCTCGATGAGCTACAGTGAGGTATTCAACACTTCGTCGTGTGAGTTTTCTACTGCTTCGCGAACCTAATGACATTCAATGCGACGCATCACACAAGTTATCCCAACGAATATTTACCATGAAACGTGTCGAGAAGAATAGGGAAAAAATTGAAAATTCTTTGGCAAGTTTTTTTGTGTTTGTTCTGGAAATATACGTCTCAAATCTCCAAAAATGCCTTATAAATAAACAAATAAATAAATATCGAGATAATATCGGAAGAGGGGGGACAATAGTGTCCTTCATATTCTTAATTCGTTTGATGAATAATTGTTTTGAATCTTCGAGATTATTTCAGTATTCGTTATAATTTGCCAAGGTGTTGCTACATTAACTTAATTTCGATTTTAATAATTCGGGGTTGTATGGTTATTGACGTAATTGTCAATTTTAAATTGACAAAGTTACCACAATCAAATATTTTATTCACTCCATTTTTCCATCTGGTCCATTTGCATCTCGTCTGGTTTCCTAAGCGGATACAGCGATATATGTTATAGAGCAAATTCGTTGACGTTTCCTGTGGATAAAAGACATCTAATTTTTGTAGAATAATCAAACCCAAACCTACGGTTCTTCCTAATTCCATGTCACCAAGTACATTCTTAGAAAAAGATACAAGAGATTATAAAAATACGGTGGTCATTAAGTTATCGCACTTCAAATGGGATGGAAATTCCTGATCGGACAGGTTTGGATGCGAGATCCAATTTCAGAGGAAGGAAAGGATTTATCCAAACTTTTGGATGTGGCATCCCAACCCAGCTGTATGTGAACTATAAAGTTGGGATGTCTTATCCAAAGACAGGGAAATTCCATTCCTACCTGTGAATTCGTATCCAATCGTAGGGTACTCACAATCATGGGAAAGTGCTATTCATGGAACCTATAAATATCGGGATATGTGAAAGCAGCTTACACTCTTCCTCAATTTGCCTACTTTGACCCTTCAGTGCGAAGAGACTTACCAAGAGATATGACATTCTCTCCAGATGACAATGTTGTCATTTCTCTCACCCGTATAATTTCATGTCCCTGTTCTTAATTAAAAAAGAAAAGAAAAAAAAAGATTTGTGATTTGTTTATGGTTCCCATCATGTATCCAGTCAAGTGACTGTTTGATGCACAATTTTTGCTAGAACTAAAACAATTCGACACAATTTGTTTACATATCCTGTAGCCCCATCCTGGCCCGGGTTTTTCTCCGTTTTTCCTTCGGGTAGAGGCGGATTTCTTATACAGGTTCTCTAGTCTAGGGGAATGTTCATTGTAACAATAAATCGTGAATTTAGTGTTTTATTTCAACTCTTATGATTTTTTAAACACTATACTCAGAATAATCTATAGTTCGATAATAACTTGTACATGTAAATTTACAAACATATTTGCGTTAAATTACAAACATATTGACATTATATATGTATTATAACTAGCAGCTAACTCTTTATCTTATCTAGGAACTTTTGCTGAAATTTTTTGAATCCGCCTCTGCCTTGGGGCCCTTGATCGGAATTGATGGAATACGTCCCTTGCTCGCTTCCGGAGAGTAAATTAGTTTATTGTCCTCCACGTGGTCATACGCAGTTTGTACTGTTTTGTTTGACAATAAATTTATTATTATTATTATTATCACAAATTGTTTCGAGTGGTGGATCTTAAATTTGTTTACGTATTGTTCCCACGATTCCTGGGGAACCCCCGCATCTGCCTCGACCGCAGTGGTGGTGTCAACTGTTGGCTTGTTGTGTAAATGGTTTTGCGTTCGCGGCGAGGGGGCAGGAAAGGAGTAAGCGAAAGAAGGGACGGGGTTGGAATCCCGCAGATCGATATTCTCAGCTCGTTAGCGGACGCCGGTGACATGCTTATAATGGGAACGGGAGCAGAAAAACAATTGACTTACATTGAGTTAACCACCGGGGAGGGAAGAAGTGCGGCCTGATGTCGAGCAGAGGGTGCGGGTTAGGGGAGATGAATGGAGGTTAGCGTTAATACGGAGGGTGGAGTCGGTTTACCCGCAAAGAGGTCGTTGGGATTGGGATTCGAAAAGAAAAATAATGCAGGGGTGATACAAAGGATAACACACATATTCTTAGGAGTGTGCTGAATCTAACTTTTTCTCTTATCTAGGAACTTATGCTGAATTTTTTTGAATCCGCCTTTGCCTTAGGGCCCTTGATCGGAATTGATGGGATGGTCCCTTGCTTCCTTCCGGAGAGTAATTTAGTTTATTATCCTCTACGTGATCATACGCTGTTTGTGACAGCTTTTTTGTCAATACATTTATTTATTATTATTAAACATATAATCCAGAATAAAACCATTCGATTTCTATTAAGTGTAGTAAAATATACCACATAAGATTCTTTAAAAAGTCTTTTGGAATTTTCATGGCATTTGTTGGATATAAATAAAAACTTAACTTATGAATGTGTACTGTTTTTACCCCAATTCATGCTTTTATTTTCTTGAAATATTTTTAAAGGTATCTTAGAGATAACGACTTCAACAGTATAACAAAATATATTTCTCTAACTTGATTTCTCACCAGTTGAGTCGTGAAGACGTAAGTCGTGTTTTTTGAGCTGTTTTTGATCGAATTGTGTATTTTTAAAGAAAGTTTTTGTTCATTCCGATGCTGTTGCCTTTTATTAGAAACGTTGATCATTAACTTCCGAGGCAAAAATTGAACTTAGCAGAGCGTGGTTTCGATCCACGGACCTCTGGGTTATGGGC
This sequence comes from Laupala kohalensis, assembly GCA_002313205.1. Lineage (NCBI taxonomy): Eukaryota > Metazoa > Arthropoda > Insecta > Orthoptera > Trigonidiidae > Laupala > Laupala kohalensis. Next base: position 321,028 of record NNCF01126138.1, read on the forward strand.
CCAGCACGCTTCCACTGCGCCACTCTGCTGGTGTGTGAGTCGGGGTCATAAAAACTCTTATAAAACATTAAATGATAATAGATTTTTTAAATCTCTAAATTAGTTGATATGTTCTGACTCAGTCATCAATGCAGAGCCTTCACTACGAGAACTAGGAACGTGAAAAGGTAAGTGCCTTTTGTAACAAAACCACCCACAGAAAGTTTTCCGGAATTCTTATTTTAAAAGGGTAAAATACGATTAAAAAAGATGAGTTTTCGTATTTTCGCTAATTTTACTATAATTTAGGAAGTTCATTTCAATTTAAGTATACATAAATTGTAAATTTTAATATTGAGTCTTCGGTTCTTTAATGTTTCATTATTTAACGAGAGCGTAGGGGCAGAAATGATATCATATTAAAAAACACCATGAAATATTATTTTCGTAAACCCGATGATCCATTGCGGTTAGCGACTAAATTTTTGTGTACAAATGTTGCGCAATTAAATGTCGATTTTTTAAATTTCCTTTTTTAATGAATGAAAAGCTGTGGAAATATTTGTAGTGTTGTCCTAAAAAATTAACACTAATAATTTTCGGTTTTTGAATGTAAACGTGCAACATTAACCGACACTTATCTATTTCGAAGTTTCAACCGCATCACAACAAAAAAGTCTCGCTGCAAATCGGAGTAGAGTTGGCCTGTATTATACTAAAATTGTTATTGTACCCACATGACAAATAATTTTTACTTATGTTTGAGTGTTTAAAACACTTTATAAATTTATTCTAAATTTATTGTAAAAAAGAGTAGCTACGAACTGAGTATGACCACATGGAGGACAATACCCCAATTTACTCTCCGGAAGCAAGCAAGGGACATTCCCATCTATTCCGATCAAGGGCCCTAAAGGCAGAGGCGGATTGAAGGTGTCATCACACTCCTAAGGTTAGAATAAAAATAGTTCGGTACGTGTTATAATATTAACATAATACCAACAAATTTCTATTGAATAAAACATAAAAACGTTATTTCAGAAGTACTTTGTATTATTATCAAACTATAGATTATTCCTAAAGTATTGTTTATGAATCATAACTATTAAATAACACTAAATTTGATATTTATTTTTCTAATAGATGTCGTCCCTAGGCAAAAACCTTGCGAGTCTGTATAAAAAATTCGTCTCTTCCCAAAAGGAAAACCAAAGAATATCCCGGGCCAGGATGGGGCTACAGAATTAATGTACACAGTCGTGCCAAGGTTGCGTACATATAAAACCAAACTTATATGAATAACAAGACACAACTCATGCATGTAAAAAAAAAAAGATTTTCAAATTGTTTTCAATCATTTACTTTGAAAGTACTACATCCTTATAATGGTACGATATAGTAAGAAATTAATCGTCTTATTATAATTCTTCTGGTTCTGAATCGTTGCATCTCCCTCCAACACATCAATTTCAACGTACACTTTCCATGTAGTCGATCGATCAGGAGATGGGTGTAAGGTTAAAGCTCCTCCAGAGCGAACTACAGGTGGCGCGTGCCGAGTCCCACTCCTCCTTCCCCCTCCGCCTCCCCCCTCCTATTCCCTCCATAGAGAGAGAGAGAGAGNCGTCACCGAAGAAGAGTCAGTGAGTTGCTGCTTAGAACCGTTCATTTTCTCGTCTCAAGGGAGAGCTTTGTTTAACCGACTGGGGCTGATCATATTATTACTGCACTAAACCGTTCAACATGAGAGAGGCGCACAGGAGGGTCGGAAACGGTCTCTTAGGGGTAACGGGGTGACCTGGGCGATGATCGCGGAAGGCTGTGAAGGGGACAGAGAGAGAGAGAGAGAGTCCTGATGGAATCGAGGACAGTGATTTGATGAGAAGGATGGTGATATGTGTGTGAAGGATATTGAAGACGATGATATTAAGAATAAGACTAGTGCTGCCATTAAACCATTGCGCCTCCTACTTTCTCATACACGTTTCTCCGGCTGCAGCATAGAGTGACAAAAAATATCGTAAAAGTGATATGTAAATATAATTTCGTTGTAGACAGAAATTGATGTATTTTACTATCTGCAGTGCGTTTACTGTCCTATGCATTTTATTATCATATCTTTCATTTCACTTCACAAAAAGTGTATTCTACGTCTGCTTGGTCCTTTGACACTGATAAATATTTTTCAAGCTTCTTGAAAGAGTAAACTAATGTGTAAATGTATCAGACATAAATTATTTAACTGCGTCTATACAAAACGTTTTAGCGAATTACCGCTAATACGGATGAAATGTGTACTAATTGTACTTTATGTACAAAACGTTTGAAGCAAAATCGATGGAGCCGTTTATAAAAAAATATTCGAAAGAGTACTTTGACCTTCATGTAAAATACCCTTTGTTTTAAAGTTAAAATTTTTTTTAAAGCACGTGTATCACCAACAAGTAAATTCTACCGTAAATACGAAAGATGAATGAAATTGATTCATCCATTTACTCAGAATCGCTGCGCACAGACAGACGGACGTCATGCCAAAAACAACTTTTTCTGAATCAGGGATACCCAAAACAGATATTTCCGTCGAAATTTCGCTTTCGATTTATTTTTCACGATTACAATACTTTGTATATACTACGTATATGAGAAAGTAAAATATTTTATTCCACATTTAAAAACATTACAACAAAATATATAAACAACTAGGAAATACTGGTCATCTCGTCAAGTAATGATTGGCAGCTCAACGAACAAATGAGACAGTGGATATTCCCAAGCGAACTTGGTGGGATGGTCTGTGCAGTGGGCGAAGGTCTCAGTACAATCGGATCACTGACAGGTACATTCCTTATCACCTGTTTCCTACTAGACTAGGTGAGTAAATACGAAAGAAAAACTCTTTCTTACATAGTTTCCTACTTAGGATACACACAACTTCTTTTACATGTGGACCTACAAGTATAGAAATGAACTATATTGTTAAAAAAGCAGTTTCAAACAACGAATAACCACGTGGGGGAAATAAAGAAATTTACTCTCAGGAAGCAAGCGAGGGACCATCCCAGCGCTTCCATTCTAGAGCCCAAGGGCTGCGATGCAAAGGGATTTAATATTTAGAAGCAAAGTTGTTACGCAAAAATGTCCGTTATCCGTTTGTTATTTCCTAAATAAATGTTATGTTAATAATGTCCTATTCAATGCAGTAAAAAATCGAGATTAATAATAACAAAAATATTAAATAACGCAATTGCCGAAGTATAAATGCGCCGCCACTCAGAGAAAACCGGGAGAAGTGTATTCAGAGACTAAGGTTGTGAAGAGGAAACTAGTCGAGGAAAATCGGCGACGAAGTCAATGGAAACAAGTGATAATGCGGAGAGAGGTGAGGATATGAGAGAGTAACTGTAACATCAGGACCAATGCAGTTTATAGATTTTGAAATATTAACATTTTCAAGCATTTTGCTAGCCGGAAATTCCTAAGGAGATTAAGGGTCGGGCTAGTCGCCGCCAAATAAGGAAAAATACCCGCCACTAAGCCTTCCCGTTCATTGTGTAGAGGCTGAACAGTTTCCATCTACTTCTGAAAATTGAGTAGGAATACCCTCAGAAGAATGTTGCAGAAGCGCGTGGCGAGTATGAATGGAATATTTCCAGCGGTTGTAGAGTGCTCAGTGCGTTAGCGAGGGCGTGATCACGTGACCTCCGCTTCTGTATATATTGGGAGGATTGAAGATCCTCAGAGACTTTTCAGACCTTTCTGCGGAAGTGTATGGAAGTACCCAGGTTATTTGAGATGTGACTTGGTTAGTGTTGGTCGTCAGACCACTGAGAATTACTGCGGTAATTCTATTACATTGCTATTAGGCGCGAATGACGTAACTTGGAACAGTTAGTTATTTCGGGATAGCAACTTGNATTCGGATGATCTGGGTAGATTTCCGAGTTAATTGATAACACCAGTATTTATATCTGTGTGTAATTGTTGCTTTCAGATAGCAATAACTCTGTAACAACAAATTCAAACTTGTATTTATGATTTGAGAGTTCGTTCAAGTTTGTAAATACGCAGAATTCAATTTAACTTATATTAAAGGAATATTTTATTGTTATTACACGTGTGTTTGATTGCTTGGGGAAACCAAGCTGGTGGCAGCGAACTCTACCATAAAGGTTGTGGTTTATGGTTGAATCCCGCTTCTACCCAAAAAATACCCACATCGCATCTGGGCTTGCGGTGTGTCGTAACACTGACCAATATTAGATGGAAGTCAGAGTAGCACAGGTTTAGTGAGAGAAAGAGGTAAGTGGTCACCTGGTTGTGAACAACCCTTATAATCTTTTGCTTCGGGACTGGTCAAAAACCCAATTTACACGACACAAGTTTCTGGGAATGTAATTAGGGGTAGCTATGTGGTGACTCATTCTCTTTGGTTAAGTGAAGAGCAACTTACCTATTTTTATGGTAGGTTTTTACTTCGGATTTATAGGGATCCGATTTGAGGATTTCAAATTTTTGTTCTCCTCATGGGAAAGTTATGTTAAAACTAGTGGGACTCATATATTTATATTGTGCCCTAATGAAAGGTCTTGAATAGAAATACTTGAGAACGATCTCAGTGCATAGCAGGCCATTCAGAAGAAAGAAACCAATTGTTTTTCTTTTCTTTAGTTAAGCCCTATTCAGAGCAAAATCAGGAGTCCTAAGCGTGAGTGTAATAGGTTCCATTCGGCAAGTGAAGATCCTGAGATGCGCTCGAAGTCACGAAAGTTTGCATAAAAGATATCAACATGGCTGCCTTGTGCATATTGCCAACTTCTACGAAATAAACGCTCGTAACACGTTTCCGTTCCGACGAGGCCTGTAATGTAATTCGTCTCAGCCGATGTTAAGTGAGGTTAGAGTCCAATAACTTCATTGATGTACTTCGTATGACGCTAACCTAAGAAAAAAATATTCAATACATTGCGAATCGTATTTAAATATAAATAACAAACGTTGCCGAAGAGCGATGTTCTGCTTAGCAACACATTTAACTTTCTCAAACATCCGGAATAACTGCCAACGTAAACGTGAGGAACAAGAACAATTATATCATTTTTCTTATGGATCGGTGGAGAATCATTGGGTTGGCAATACTGTGTACCAACCTCAAACCACTTGAACTGAAAGTGAATAATTAAATAAATAAGTAATTTAGCATTAAAAAAGAGCGGTTATCAACCTGATATGATCTCAACTCAACATACGCGGAGAAGAATAAACTGATTTATAGATTGACTCCTTTGGGCAACACGTGGCGNTGTTTCATAAATATAAATGCAGGGAAGTGTTAATATATTTAATTCCTTGAATAAAGGTTTACATTCCTTGAATAAAGGTAAAATATAGGAGATTTATGTGGGACACAGCTGGGAATGTAAGTCGATGGTGATGTACTACCCTTTTCTCGTAATTTCTAGACCATGGTGCAATGCTCCTCCAGCTTGTTGATGTTTCAACTTGCGTTCTTCCTCACCCATTCCAGAGGAATGTGGGATCGGTACATTGAAATTTCATAGTAACCCAACACGTCTCAGTTTTCAATCATTCTTTCTTCAAGATGTCGTCTCGCTGAACAGATACCTCAGACCACATCAAATGTAAACACATCCTGACCCGGGATTTTCTCCGGTTTTCCTGCGGGTAGAGACGGATTTTATATACATGCTCTAGTCCGTTGTAATAATTAATCTTCAATTTAGAGTTAATTTAAGTGTTGGTGTATATACAATATATTACGAATAAACTTCATTTCGATAATAATACAAAGTACTTGTAAACTATCGTTTGTGTGTTACAATAAATGAACATTGGTTGGTATTCTGTTGATATTATAACACGTAGTTAACTTTTTTATTTTAATTTTAAGAAGTGTGATGAAATTTTCAATGTGCCCCAACCTTAGCACCCTTGATGGGAATTGATGGGATGGTCCCTTGCTTATTCCTGGAGAGTATATTAGTTTATTGTTCTTCACGCTGTCATTCGCAGTTTGTAATTGTTTTTTACAATGAATTTATTTATTTATAAGATATTGGGAATTATAACGATCATAAGTATTACATGGAATTGAACGCGTGGATAATACAAAAGATTGAAGCAAAGAAAACCAATCAGCTAACTATATGATGATTTTAAGAAATCGAACTCTGGCACAACCGGTCGCATCTTCTGATATCCCTACATCCGCGCCGAGTGAAAAGTTTTACCCCTCCGTAACTGGGTATTGGTATTCACTACAAGTATTTCCATTGTCATCCTGGCCCGGGTTTTTCTCCGTTTTCCTTCGGATAGAGGAGGATTTCTTATACAGGTTCTCTAGGCTTTGTCTAGGGGCGTGTTTATTGTAACAATAAATCGTGAATTTAGTGTTTTTTCAACTCTTATGATTTTTAAACACTATACTCAGAATAATCTATAGTTCGATAATAACTTGTACATGTAAATTTACAAACATATTTGCGTTAAATTACAAACATATTGACATTATATATGTATTATAACTCGCAGCTAACTTTTTATCTTATCTAGGAACTTTTGCTGAAATTTTTGAATCCGCCTCTGCCTTAGGGCCCTTGATCGGAATTGATGGGATGGTCCCTTGCTTGCTTCCGGAGAGTAAATTAGTTTATTGTCCTCCACGTGGTCATACGCAGTTTGTACTGTTTTTTGACAATAAATTTATTATTGTCTTTTAAAAAAATATTATTATTATCATATCCAAACAAACTGATTCATTTTCGCTGTTCTCGTGTTAGGATCTGAATGCTGACTCCGTCATCGTTTCTCCAATTCGCATGGTTTACACTTCCTTCGAACGTCGCTTTCACTGTCGGATGACGTATTCGACGCTTTCAAATAGGAGCTCTTTCCAACCGACTTAACGCAGCATCCCGCCTCGCGGGCCTCCGCTCCCATAGAGCACGCGTCTATCCTCCTTCCTTTGACATGCCACGTGTGCTGTTCGTCTCCGTACCGCAACACTTCTTTAACAATTCTGCTTCTCACACGTAAGGAACTGACAAGTTTTAAACTCGACTTTGAGAAACTGCAAACTTGTAGGGTACTATAGGGACATCCAGTGACGGATCTATGGGGTTATAGCCGTCTCCCCATTGGACCTCAACTCTTGACAGATAAGATTGAAGTTGATAAATGGCATACTTTGTAAAAGCGTTACCAGATTAACAATTATTAGTTATAATTGTTATTAATAATATAATTATTATCGTTATTTATAAAACCAGATTAATAAAATTAATAATACTATATCAATAACTCTAAAAAATAATTGTTAGTGATATTAATAATATTAAATTGTTATTTATGAGATACATTTTATTTAAAGGTAATATTTATAAAAATTTGTGTTGTAAAACCATAATTTTTGAACAAACCCTTCCCCTTGATTACCGTCCGCCACTGGGGACACCCACTCGACGAGTGGAGTATGCGAGGGGAGAGGGTCACACTTGGGGGCACGTACTCCCCCCTCCAAAAAGATCGAAATAATAATAATAATAATAAAATGAAGATTTTTTACTTCGAAAAAAATTCATTATTCCTTTGGAAAGCAACAAGATGAACAAATAGAATCTTTAAAAGATGAGCAGCACATGACTTAACTTTTAAAGATTTCCACTCCTACATGGCAACATCAATAGAGTGCTACGATATTTCAGTTTCCAGCATACTCACACTCCGGCAAGCTTCCGTGCCCCTTACCTAATAGAAAATTACCTAGATAAAGTTCACAATACATAGGACGCCCAAAGTAAAAATTTGGCATAAGACACGATTTATTTCGAAAACGTATTTAAAAAAATATTATTAATGGAAACTTCAATTTAATTTAATGCTTTATTTTTGCAAAGAAATGTCTTAATTGGAGTTTCAAGAAGTTACTTAAAAAAAAAAAAAATTCTAGGGAATGGACCCGCGGTACACGGGCGTTGTAGCAAATGGTTATATTACGAGCAATTTCCTTTACTGTGGGTGCGTACAAGATGGAGTTGTGAATGCAAATGTTTTGGCATTTCGTTTCATTTGAAATAATGTTCCATTGCGGAATATTAAAATGTTGGGGTTGGTGTAAAATAATGTATTCACTATGTTTAATGACAACAGAACGAGAAATACTCGGATAATTATCACGTGGTAAAGCAACTGCGGCGAGAGAAGGAAACCAATTTACTTGAATAAGGAATGTTTATTCTCATATGTTGGTCGCCATTTTATAAATAATTATCTGCATGAGCAAGCTTTGCAGGGGTGAACAATGACTTAAATTTAAACGAAACGGACACACGGTTTTTAATTGTCGTGAAAATTTTGAAACTGTATGAACACGTTGACGTCGTGTTGACGAAAATGAGTGAAAAGTAAACCATGGAAACTATAGTTATTCCTAGACATGATATCTGCACGTACAAGTACAGATCGCATGAAATATCTTCTACATTAAACTCTTTGCAATGGACTCACACACGGATATAAAAATGCGCCTTCAAGATTTTTCGCAAAAAAGTAAAAAATAAAAAATAAAAAAAAATAAAAAAAATCGATTTATCTTGAAAACGGTTCAGGAATACGATTTAGCAATTTGTAGGTAGAATTAATTTTACTAAACAGTTAAAATGTTTCAAAATTTTGAAAGTAAGAATAGAATTTTCAGAAACGGAAAGTGGAGCGCGGTGTTCAGATGAAGTCGGAATGAGCCTCTGTCCAGAAATAGGTTTCTATTCCCAAAGCACTCAAAGTTAAAAATCTCAAGTTGACATACGAGATTGAACATCATCTCGCCAAAATTTGAAAAAAGACTCCTGGAGCCGATTCGCAAAGATCCGAAGAGATCTCAAAAGAATTTTTTCTACCGATCAGACTCTGTGTAATAGGAGATGAAAGGAATAGGAGACGAAGTGGTGTCTACGTCGCTGTTGGTGTATTTTATTCCTTTTAAGTTCTTACGTCTGTTTTCATTACAAAAAATATAAAACAAAAACGAACCAGCTAGAGACAGTATTATCTCAGTTTTCAAAACTGAAGCTGTCCTCGAGAAGAATTCTAGAAATAAACATACATTGAACCAAATCTTACTTACGAATATAAGCGATTGTTGGAATTCTTAATGCCAATTATAATAAGTAAATGAATGGCCAAAAATGTAATGATCACGTGGAGAATAATAAGTTTATTCTCTGTAAGGGAATAAGGAACCGTCGCATCGATTCCGATCGTGACAGTGGTGAATTTTGGCGTCCTGAGGCAAAATCATGGTACGTAATAAAGTAAGGACAAAAGTTGTACGTAAGAATAAAGAAAAGGTGCTGCAAAGAGTATGAATGTGAGTGTGGAAGGGCACAACAGGTCGTCCGTCGCTTGTTGGAGGCAGTGGAGCCCTTGCGAAGCGCGTGCCTGTTCTCTCCCCCCCCCCCC
>NNCF01126138.1:333898-349120 GCA_002313205.1 Laupala kohalensis
TCATGCAAGAAAATAGTTTTTGAAATTGTTATAAGTTATTTGAAAATGAGGCGAAAATTTCAAGGCACATTTCTCCGCCTGTCAGTCGTCAATGCATTTCGTATTGAAATGTGACTCATTTAGAGAACAAAGAACCTCGATTCCGATCATTTTTTTTCTTCCTTTGCGCGTCCGCCTGCAACGCGGAGTCAAGCGACGGCGTGCTCCGCCGAATCGAGGCGTCGCGCGGGGGGTTAGCGGCGGGTTAACGCTGCCAGTCGCGTGGCTCAGGGGGTTGGGGGGTGGGGGTGTGTGTGCGGCGGCGCATCGTCGGCGTCGGCCAGCGTCGCTCGCTCCTCGATCTTGTCGAGTTATAAAACAAGTATAGAAGCCTTCTGCCATACATAGTATAGAAGCTATCTTATAGTCTGAGCGGGAGGACAATACAAGTTTCCCATTGTAATGAGCGGCTAGAGTTAGCATATGAATAAAATGGACAAAAGGATAGGGGGAAGAAAGGGGGAAGAAGGAGTTCCGTTGTTGCAGGGGAAGGAAGGAGAGAGAGAGAGAGAGAGGGAGGAGGCCTCCTTTCTGTGTGTGTGTGTGTATCAGAACTAACTCTTTTCTTTATCCGTCGTCGTAAAGGAGAGAAAGGAGACGACGATGGAGAGGGTGGCGGCGGCGGCGGAGACGGAGGAGGCGGCTGCTGCAAAGCACGGAGGGTACGAAAAGGGGGTTGGGATTATTGTTCTCAAATGTATAGCGCTTTGTGCGGCTTCTATTCACGGACTGAGAGAGGTCCAGGCATTACAACGGCGCGGATCTTGCGCAGTTCTGCAGAAGGACAATGCAGCATCAAGACTGCTGCATGTAAAGGCAGCGACGGCGGCGGCGGCGGCGGAGGAGGCGGTCCTCCTTCTCTTCGGGAGGCGCCTTTGCAACCGACGCCCGTCGCCGTCGCGACGCCATCCCCACCACAAGTTGTTGCATCTGCTTCACGAATTGACGATGGAAAGTGTGGAGCGATCGTGATACGTGTTGTTTTGATATGTCGGTCTTGTTGCTAGGTCATCGACCCCGGAACTCATGTTTTACGAAAGGATTCTTATTTATTTTATGCCTTTTGGCTAGGTTCAGGCCATGAGGCCTACTCTTCCACCTGACCGTTGGACTTGGGAAAGGGAATTAGGAAGGTGACATGTTCGGTTACCGGGGAAATTACGGTATATGAGGGAAACCCTTGCAGAAAACCTCACCTAGTTCGCACGAGCAGGGTTTGAACCCGTACTCTACCACTCAGCGGGATCGAGGACGCGCAGACTATACCACTACACCACCACTTCTTATATGAAATCTACTAGTCATCATTATGGCACTACAAATGAGTTAATGCAAGGAAACGTATTTAGTGAGGAATCCACCCCATCGACATTTGCTCAGGGGTAAGTTTACGTCTGATAATGTTGTTGAGTCAATGTTATGTTTTTTTTATATTCTGGAAAAAGTACCGGCTTAATGTAGCGAAAAAATCCTACTAAAACATAGCAAATGAAAATAGGAACGCAATAATGTTAATACTTTTATACCTTACGGGGCATTTTCAAGAATAATTCACCAAAAACTGTGGAAACTACTGTTCTAATGGAAATGGCAGCTGCATCACGTAACTGAAGACAATGCGACTCTTGTCAAAGAAGGAGTCTAAATTAATTATCAAGTTTTAAAATCACAAAATAATTGCAACAACAACAGCCAGGTGAAAATTGCGACGGACCGGGACTCGAACCCGGGATCTTCTGCTCTGGCCGCAGGTGTAGTAAACACTACACCACCCGCCTCGACCGTACGCAACCGGATCAGGCCAGGGTTGGGAATCGAGGTGGGTGGTGCAGTGGATAGCACACCTGGGGCCAGAGCAGGAGGTCCCGGGTTCGAGTCCCGGTCCGTACGCAACTTCCACCTGACAGTTGACGTTGCAAACACTCCTCCACGAGTAGATTGCTCGGAAGTTGTGATTATTAATGAGAACTATTTTGGTGAATATTTCCAAGTTTTGTGAATAGTTGGCAACTTGACTTCAGTCAACGCGCACATGATACCTTAAGGTAGTACTCAAGGCGTAGGTAGAATTAAATCACTAGAATACCTCAAATCGAGGGACATAAATGAACAGGGTAACACGTATTTATTGCGGGTCAACGTTAAAAAAACATACTTCGCCCGCAGGCATTGGGACAATGCATTGATCCGAGAAGAGAAGTCACAACGACCCCTAACGAGAAAACGCTTCGGTACCTGAGAAGAGAAAAACTCAAATCCACCTTATAGTCGCGTGGCAGTCCATAAGTATTGGTCTCTATCCTTCAACACCTCATCGAGGGAGACAAGTTCTTTTCAGTGTTGGAGGACCATTGTTACGCGGCGACGGGGGAGACGGGTACGACCGGAAGAGGGTTCTCGCCTTATTGTCACGCGCCTGCAGCCCCTGCCACCGTCTCTCCTCGCCACAGCAGGTGCTAACCTGCCACCTACAGGTGCTGTGGGTTGGTTCTGCTTACCACGACGCGGTCATTAAGCACTTTATTCCCGGTAACTTTCCCTCTTAGTTTGAATCATTGATAAACAAATTGATTAATTGGTGTATTATAGAAAAATATATATTTTTTGTGATTCTTCAAAAAGTCTATATTTCTGTGTAAGATGAAATTAACCGATTAACATATTAAAAGTTATAAGTAAATTAATATTACGTCATATAGCTTGAGGAATATCATCTCGGTAAAACGTTTGTTCGCGTTTTAAAATATAATAGGCTAAAAAAATATTTGTCTTATAGAATGTCATAGAATAATGGTAAACTAATAATAANAAATATAATAGGCTAAAAAAATATTTGTCTTATAGAATGTCATAGAATAATGGTAAACTAATAATAACTTAATATTTGGATATGTCAGTCCCAGATCTTTGAAGCTTGTTTTTCTTCGTCCTGCCGTATACGTAACCCGATTGTAGCTCATGCGGAACTCGACTTTCTTTGTGCTCTTTCAACCCGATTTAGTCTATTCGAAAGCAACGTACAAAAGGATGTGCATTGTAAGGTTAACATTATTCTTAAACCGCAACATCCATCTCTAACAACTCTAAGTCAATGTAAATCTTGAGCTTTTGAATAACACCTCACACTTCTTCTAGCTGCCTTCCTTTAGTGTTCCATTGGCGTAAACAAGACATTGTACGGCTCTGCAGGTAGCCCTATTGAATTCCTTTTTTGAAAACTAGTGAGGCGAGTCACTCTTCCTTACAAAGTCTCTATTTTTGCTTTTGGTTGGTGGGGGTGGGAGCAGGGGGGGGCGGTGGCTGAAGTCTTGAAAGAAGAGGTGAAGCTTGAGTGGGCCATGTAATTCTCGTCAAGTGCGAACAGTCCCATACACTCCTCTTATCGACAACTGTTGACCACAAAGCGACCGATAATGCCTAAATAGGTTTCCACAGGGTTTTAACCTCCAATAATCCCTCAGAGCTTAGGGCTGGCATGATTGCTTGCCACTGAGTCACCCCAGGTTCAATTCCCGGTGGGGCCAGAAAAAAATTGTAGCTTTTCACATTAATATCCCAGTTCATGTGACTGGTCCCATATCAGTCGGATTATCAAGAGTCCACAGTATAAAGATAAAACTCATTTATAACGGTTGAAAAATAAAATTAACCAAAATCACAACTATTATTGCCTCTTGATCATCTCAGTTTTTACAGTTCCTTTTTTTAAAAAAATTTTATATTGAGTGTACGCTCCTTGAGGCTTGAACCCAAACACGCTCCTCCAAGCATGCAATTGCGATGCGTTATTTGTTCTTCTTATTCGCAATCCAATTCATTCCAATAGCCCCTCCGTGGTTCAGGTGGTAGCGTTCATCTCCAAATCATCCCGCGTTCAAATCCCGGTTGGGGTCAGAAAGAATCGTAGCTTTTGACATGAATGTCCCAGTAGTCATATAGCTGTGACTACGGAAAAGCGAATCCTCCTTCCTCTATCCACCTCCTCCTAGTATCAATAACTCTTAACTATTACTAACTACTTCTACTATAGTGTTTATAATAATAATAATGAATTTACTGTCAAAAAACAGTACAAACTGCGTGTGACCACGTGGAGGACAATAAACTAATTTACTCTCCGGAAGCAAGCAAGGGACCATCCCATCAATTCCGATCAAGGGCCCTAAGGCAGAGGCGAAATGAAAAATTTCAGCAAAAGTTCCTAGATAAGATAAAAAGTTAGCTGCGAGTTATAATACATAATACATATATAATTAATTTACAAGTTATTTAAAAACACAAATAAAACAAGATCATAGAAAAAGAAAGAGTATGAAGAACAATGTCAATTAAAGACGTTTCTTCGTCTCTATTAAACTGGATAGATCGTTCTACGCGCGATGCTTTAGTTTGTTCCTCAAATCCAACTGTTTCTCTAGCAGCTGCTTTAACGCACCTCGGAAGGCAGGCCGTGTGCATACTACACCTCAATGGCTGCCGCCCCTTTGCCGCCGTGGATCACTGCCTTTGTATTGGGGTCGAATGCGCTGCCGCTGTTGCTGTATAGTTACCGCCAACCTGACACCGCGTGAGCACTGATCAATAGGACCTTAGTAGTGCAGAGCGTCACACACCGACTTCAACGTGACGCCAAGCCTCTGTCAGCGCCGTCTACGACACTTCGCTCCGAGCCATCTCTTTAGCTGCAAATACACGCCATCGCCAAACTGCCCTCTGCTCATTGATATAGTGCCCAGTGGCTCGGGTGGTAGTGTGGTAGCTCATCACCAAGTCATCACGGGTTCGATTCCCGATGGAGCCAGAAAATTTGTAGCTTTTCATATTAATGTCCCAGTTCATATAGCTGTGTCTACTGAAAAGCAAACCTTCCTTCCTCTATCCAGCTCCTGCTAGTATCAATAACTCTATTACTATTAGTAACCACTTCTACTAACCCCTCCACGTGGGCCAAGTTGTTTGTGAACCCAGCTAAAAGGTCCACCTACTAACAATAACCGTATCACCCAATTCCTACCTCCTATCGCTCCATGTAGATAAACTTATGTATGCAAGTTGTATGTATGCAAATTGTGGTCAGGCGGAAGAGCAGGCCTGATGGCTTGAGCCTCGCCACGAAATTATTATTATTATTAAACCAATATGATATTTTAATTTGTTATTTCTACGCGTAATTCGTTATTTATAGTCTATTTGTATCGTCGCTTTATAGTTCTGGTCTATATTTTCACGTGTTTGGATTCGATGAATACATTTCATTCATTGTGTAAAAGTATTGAGCTCTTCTCGTTAGCTAGGCGACCGACACCGCTCGGGGCGCTAGCAGTCACCCCGACTCTCTCAAAGCACACACGTGGTGGCGTTCAACTATTTCGCACCGTTTGGCTCGTCTATATTGTATGGCCTCGGCGGAGGTGTTTCCCTTTGGCGTAACGCGGGCTGCCTCTCGAGGTACAGAAACACCGCTGCCACCAACCAAGACGAGGCGAGGCGAGGCGGGCGCCGGCCCGCGGAGCAGTTAGCGTCGCGGTAATGGCACGCATTGTTAAGTAATGAGAAGAGAGTGGAAGAAGAGGAATCGAAATTGAAAGGGAACAAAAGCGGGAGAGCCCTTTTTTTACATTTGCTAAGCCGAGGAAGAAGAAGAAAAAAAGAAAAAAATACATCTCTATTTTATTTCGCTCCTTTTTAAGAATTTGAAAAGAACCGGAGGGAGGGGAAAAAAGAAAGAAAGTAAGAAAGAAAGAACAAGACGGCCCCAAACAAACATGTATTAGTGGAGAGTTCTGTGCTCTAGTGGTCCTCTGATGAGAATTGGAAATGATGTCTTTATGTTAATGGGGGTGGCGAAGACGGCGGCGAAGGAGGAAACGCGGTGTGGGGCGGTGAGGGGTTGGAGAGGGAGGGGAGTGTCTAGAGCAAAACGAGAGGTTTTCTCTCTCTCTCCGCTTTCTCTAGCAACGACACTCGGAACCTCTCGTTCCCGGGGTACTATAACGCATTCGCATCACAATAGGGGGAAAAGTGCTAACTGTTTTATATTATGCAAACAAAAGTTGCGACCCAGCAGGACGGCAATGGATGCCCGCTCTAACACAATGCACAATGTAACACGCCGCTCTGTTCGGGGAACTCCTATTCACCCTCCTGTCCATATATCGAGCAAAGCGGCTATCCACTGTGATCCTGGCCGCGTCGACGCGTCGAGGTAAATAACGCTAAGTACCGGCTTTGCGCACAGGTGCTGACGGCGGGCGGCGTACGAAGCGTCCAGCGACGCATGCGTCCTACTCGGCCACGCGGCCCGAAATTAAATTTCACTGCTGCCTTTAAATCATGCAAACATCTGCGGTGAAATTCCTGCCACGATGCTCGGGATTTTTCTACAAGCCTCTCGCTGATGCTGGGGCCATCCGATGGGTTCCGATGCTTGTTTAATGAACAACTCACTGAATTGGTTTTTTTTCTGAATTCTTTTATGTCGTGGTGGCGTAGGAAAAGAACTAATAATAAATTAAATAAATTTATTTATCGTAATACAAATGATCAACATTTCTATATTAGAAAATCAGACTTGTAAGTAACTTGCACAATTGTGGCTAGATACATTTTCTTTTAGAAAGTTATTAATTAAACAGTTTGGAGAAAAAACATCGTGGAAGGATAAAAAATTCATCAGACAGGCGAATTTGAATGGAGGAAGAAGCTGCAATTTTCTCCCCTAAATTACGTATGTTATGACATCGTCGTTTAAATTTACTGTCATTAACGTTCTAAACCAAATATTAGTTAACATATTTAAAAATACCAACACTTCCCACTTAAAAGATTGACATAATTTCTTTTGTGGTATTTTAGTGTGCACGCACTCTGCTATAATAACGTTTGATGATTAGGAACTAAAGTAGTGAGAAACGAGTCTGATGGATACGTCTGTATAATCTACGTCTAATATTGTTTATTAGATTACTGGATGAAAATAAAGATCAGTAACAATGTTTCAGCACATACATCATGATGTCGACAAACGTATTGCGATAGCGTAACCTGGGAGGTAATTTATGAATTAGAACACGCACCTTAGAGAAGTACGTAAATACGAGCCGGGAATGGAACTTGGGAAGCAGGAGTGAAAGCAGGAGTCCCGGGTTCGATTCTTGACTCGTCGCCATGTTCACCTGACCGGAAAGTTGTCACATATCTTCTCCACGTGTGGAAAGGGACCACGGAAGAAATATTCTGATTGAGTAGGCGCTGTTTCATTCGGTTCCTCAGAGTCCTCGGTTCGCGACCTCTCTCTTTCTCTTTCGTTCGTTCGTTCCATTGTGTGTGCGACGCACGTTGGTGGCAGCAGATACGTTCCTCTCTCCCACTGCGCACGTCTGCGCTCTGTCGTCCCGCGTGACTATTGCATAGGTAACAAAAGACGACGCGCCTCGTAAAAAAAGCAAAATAAAAAAGTATATTTCCCTTTATATGGAGTTCTTCAATCAAAGTTCTTTCTTTACTTGTTCAAAAACTTTGACATATACGGGAGGGAAAATGGAAGCGAGCGTAAGAAAACACGTGAAGGAGATTATGCGAAGTGGAAGAAGAAGAAAAAACGAGAAAATAAGGAGAAAATCTCACAGCCAGAAAATTTCATATTTACTACACTCTTGAAATGAACCATTCATGGGAGGTATTAATAAAGTGTGTGATTTTTTGTTACACGAGCAGTGGTTCTTTGTTATCATTTTTACTTATTCACAGCCTTTCAAATGTGCGTCTCTATTATGGAGCTGTTGGTTTTAATCTTATACCTCACGTCTCGCAGGGTTTTTGTTCACCTAGTACATTGTTGCGTCGACTCTGGGAAATTTATTTTCCGCGCGTCATCTGCCCGAGTTCTGCCTCAATTTTGTTAATTCTAGGTACGATCAAATTAAATTTGATTCTAGAGCCAAGGACGTAGAAGCTACTTTACTCGCATTAACACATCAATTTAAGTACAATGAGATTCCTTTTATATCCAGTAAAACAAAAGTTACATATTTCTAAAAAATCAGAATTATTACATTATACTATTAAGTAAATTTTACTTAGTGATGTTTTCCCACTGAATTCTAAAAAATAAATTATTGTCTGCTAAAGAAGGTCGTTAATTATTTGCTAATATTTCACTTTGGAGACGAAGATGAGCTGTTCATATTAAACTATTAATTTAAATTAGAATCTTCGTGTCAATCTCGATAAATTACGAAAATTCTTCTCTTACTAATAGGTCTCAACACATTTTCCTTTTTTTTTTCGTACACCCTTACCCTTCTTCTTGAAGGTATTTCTGTTTATTTAATTATGTTCCCGTTACCAGTTACTATTCACCTTTTTATCCATAGCATTCGTGTCGTATCCTTCATTTTGAAAGACAGAGAAATTGTATCTTGTGTACTTCCTGACCGAAGAACCAAATCTCGAAAGCAAATCAAGATTTTCGAGACGATTCAACGTTAATTGCGTTGAAACTCGAGGAATGCAAGAGCTGCGAAAGACCGACCACACAACATGAAGTTGGCTGCTACCACCCTACGCACGCGTTCGGAGGCAGTGAGGAGAAAACGGGGGCGAGGAAGCTGCTGTTGGGGATAGGAGTGGGGCGCGGGGAGGGGGGGGAGGCAAAGTGGGGGAGACAAACCCGTGGCGATTGTCACGACAAGTGGCAGAGAGGGAGAAGCGGAAAGGGTTCAGACCGTTGAAAATCTTTGCAGGAGACGGGAGTTCGCTTCGACAAAAGGACTCGCGGGCACACACACACACACACACAGACAACGCTTGGAGGATGTGTTCATGAAGGCGTCATGGTGAAAAGGCAGGACATTCATTCGCTGTGACACGACCTGCTGCAGTCCCGTAATATGCAGGACATGTGGGACGATCATATACTTATGACAGGGTTTAGAATTATGTGCTCTCCTGACTTGCGGGGAAATCGGATTCTAAAAATAAAACTCGAACCCGGGATATGCTGCTCTGGCCGCAGGTGTGCTGTCCACTGCACACTTTTTTTTTATCACTTTGAGATTTTTTTAATAGATTTTAGACATGTCATTGTCATGTTATTCAGTGTTATTTCTCGAGATATTTTAACTTAATTAATGTTCCAATAACGATAAACCGGTCAATTATCTTGCGGTTAAATATTTCTGTTTAGCGATTCCATTTTCAAGCTATTGGTATTTATTTTTGTGAAGTCCTAAAGCATCAAGATTATTCATAAGCACTTGGAGGTGATACCTATATGTAGGAAGAATGATCACATTTATGAATTTTCACGTACAATATCCTGGCATTTGCAGATTTTTCATTGGTTTGTGTTCTGAGAGTTATTGAATTGTAGCCATGTTCTGTACCAACCTAGACAGATTTACTTGAATCCTGAGATGATGGGTTCACATTCCGATGAAGGTATGGGTGAGTTGCAACTGTGGAAGGCAATGGGTAAACCATACGAGTTGCCTTTAACTATTCTCATTATTCTAGACTACAACTTCTCACTCGTGCGTCACGGATTTTCGAATCACACCTCATGACGGCTTAATCCAAAACTGCAAACCGACGAAGAATATTACAAATTAATAATTTTGTTGGTGAACGATTCTTCGAACAAGTGTTGATAGAGATCCATAACTTTATGTCATACGACTTTATTTGAACAATTCGTAATATTTATTGTGATTCTTACAACACAACACTTGGGTCCTAGATTGAAGAGTAAGAAACGCACCCGATGAAGATCCCAATGTAGGGTCGATGCAGTTGCTGTTGATGACTGACAAAACTTCTTTCATCATCATCATCATCATCATCATCGCCTCCCTCGCCCTTTGCGGCAAGGAACCGCGAAGGTCGCTCTCGTCCTTGTGTTCCTCAGTACAATGAGTCTGTCTATTGAGAATCGAGCCTTTGTGCCATACACGTTGGTCCACGAAATCAGCAGCAGCAGAAGCACGGTTTTGTCAGCTATTATGGTTATTAAAGTGCCGAACGAATAAAAGAGTAAAGTGAAAGGGCTAGGAGACTGAGAGGAGAAGTCGCTAAGTCTCGCCATTGTCTGCTGTCTAGTCTTGGCGCATTCTTGTCCGCTTGCGCAACGGCGGTGAGAGTTCTCTATCCCTTATGTATAGAATGGAATAAAGAGAAGGCATGTCACAAGATAAGGGAAGAATAGGAAGAAGGGTGGGCGAATGAAAGGAGGGAGGGGCGAATGAGAGAGAGAGAGAGAGGGAAGGTCAGACAGTGTTCCAGTTTGCTTTAACGTCAATTCATCTGCTGTGGGGACAAAGACGCGGGGGCCAATTTCGGACTGGCAGCCACAATTAGGAGGAGATCTGCTGAATGGTTTAGTGTCGGGCCGCTACGCGGTGGCGACACAGTCGAGGAAAATAACTCTATATACCGCCGCTAGCAGCAGCACTCACACACACACAGAGCAAGCAACCACAATGCATTAATTTGGTCACAAGGAATAAGTCAGAGCAATTTAATTTCATTGTTCATCTCGTTGGATGTCAAAAGGGGACGAGAGCTTCTTTTGAAGCCGATAGAATGGGTCTGGGATTCGCGGTCTGTGGGGGGGGGGAGGGGGGCTTAGTGAACAGCGGGGAGCGACCGGCACCCGCCACGGAGAGAAAGAGAAATGACGAAGGAGAGCAGTGGGTGGGGGGGAGGAGGAGGAGACCCCCGCGTATCTTCAAGTCTCCTCATCCCCCCTATTGGGTCGGAAAGCATCAAAGCGTGCTAGCACTGGCTTCAGCGCTTGATGGACTCGAGGTGCTAGGTTATGAATGGAAGAATAGAATATCACTCGGATTTAGACCCAATTTCACCAAGTTCGTTTAATGCCTTAAACGAGGTTTTCTGTGCAGTAAATCGTTATTATCGAAATGCGCGTTCCACCAACTTCGATCTACGAGAAAAACGAGATTTACACTCAAACACTCGGGTACCCTTCGATTACCAGCGCTAATCGCGATTTTCTTCAGTACTGCAAGAAATACGGCGTCCATTTTGCTCGTTTTGTAGGTTATGTTCGGTGGCACGACGGAGGTCCGTTCGCCACCTTCGAGAAAACGGGCCCTACAAACGTGAAATATCCGTTGCGTGACGTCACACAATTTGGGCCCATCGATACCCGCGTGTAGTATAGCAGCAGTGAGAGTGTCTCTCAGGTTTGGTAGCTGTAGCAGCTGTTTTGGTTCGTAGTATTTCGTGGTTTCGTTGAATATTTTGTTCGGGTTTTTATCCAAAAATATGATATTAGACCTAGTGTGAGTTTAAAGCGCGGAAAATGCTGCAGAAGTACAGTGTACGTCGTCGGGCAAATTATAGAAATGGTTCAAAAGTTATTGTTTTTTCGTTCCCAACTGATATGGAACTACGAAGCAAATGGATTAGATCAGTTTGTAGGAAGAATTTTGAAGTGACGAACTCAAAGGTAAACATTTTAAATTTAGTTTTAATTTAAAGGTTCATTGAAATGCATAACCTCAAAGTAGTGCTCACCTACATATAGTTTTTACAGGTGTGTGAAAAGTACTTTCGAGAAGGAGGGATCAGAAGAGAAGTGAATGCTATTGATGAGAAGAGCAGAAGAATCGCTCCTCGTTCCAAACCCCGTTTAGTGGAAAGTATGTTGAATATTATCTATAATGTTGAATATTGTTTCAAATACTTTCATTTAATTTTGTGCTACATATTTTTATTTTACGCAGACCAACCAGAAGCTATAATTGCTTTGCCTTTTAAGTCTAATGTTTTCCTCTCATTTTTATTCCTAGATGGTGTTCCCAGTCTCTTATACACATCTAGATGTNAGGAACTTCTTTAATGGTGCAAGAAAATCCAGAGGAGAGAAGAGAAAGAATTGATAGACATTGTATTGCGAGAGCAATTGAAGACAACATTGCTACATTTAATAGGGAAGGTGAAAGAGTATCATTTAAGTCCTTGGAACAGTTTTTAGTGATCATGAAAATTTTTACTTTTTTTATCAAGACTGGAGTGTAAATGTTCAGAGCGATTGTGCTATTATAGCAGTAACAGATGACTCTTGGAAAAGTAATTGTGCGGTTAGAGTTAACAGTGACGTAATGGCTGCTTCTTGTGTTGGAGGAGTGTCTATTCAAAAATAGGTGGAATGTCTTTGCCTAAGAAATTGGTAATATGCATGAAGTGGAGAACATAGTCCAGCAAACCCGTGAATATTATACCGGGGCAAAAACATTGGAGTAGATGAAAGAATAGATGTCATTATGAATATGCTTTATGATTTAGAAGTGAGACTTGCAGAGAGGAAAGATTATTATTTATTAGAGAACAGCCTTCTTGTAGCCTCTGGGAGTACCTGATAGTTTTTATTAAAGGGACACTAATGCTTTACACTGGGAATGTGATTCCTGTTCTGTGCTCTCTCTCTCTGGCATTGTAATCGCAAATGATTTATATGTTTCCACTTTTCTTGCTTCACGTATTTAGTAATTTATATTGAAATATAAATTAGAAAAATATATTTGCGTACTCTCAATAATATTTGATTATTTCCTGTATGTAAATATGAATAAATATAATATAAACTGTTACTGATATAGTTTGTTTCTTTACAAGCCCTGTAATTTATTATTATTATTATTATTTTATTTATTACTCTAGCATATTCTTTGAAGTTATAGATACTTTTCAACATTTTTATACAATTGGTTTTTATTACTAAAATGTGAGACGTGTTTTTATTCAATATCAATATTATTGCCTATTTTTTAAGAATTTTTTAAATGTTGTTTGATGAATATGGTACTGACAAACGCATTGCTCTTGGAAGTTCATGGTTTAGACAAAATAGTTTAAACTCGTGCAGTATTAATATGAAATTTAATTATGTACAGTTTTTGCAGTATTTAAAATAAACCAGTCTTAGAAAAAATAGAAAACTTAATAAGGAATTGTTCTTTGACGATTGCCTGCGCAATGTCGCGTAGACCCTGGGCCCAAATACCGTGTCGTCACTAGAGACGTTGCCAGGCCTGTTCTCTCGAAGGTGTCGGACCGCTGCTGCCTCCTGTGTCCGTTGGTAGCGCTGGTGGGCAAGTAGATGCGTTTTCCACCCGTCATTTGTCTTCACGTTACCCACAATACACTGTAAAACTACTACCAACCTTGAGAATTCTTCAGAAACATTGATTAACATAATCGACGATTAGTTTTGCTTTGGTGAATCGCGTAAAATGTAATCACTTCAAATCGCGAAGGAACCTCACCTACATCGAAGTCAGCAACAATGAATTGATGACGGAGGTCGCGCATTGTTATAGCCGTTAAACGGGAAAAAAGTGTAGAAATCACTCGAGAAGTCATTGTTGGACAACACTTGGTGAGTCGCCATGTCAGATCCAAACTCTCGTTCTGGGGTCTCGAACTGAATTCCTCGTATTCCCAACTCTCTTGGAAAGAGTTGGCCCAATAATATTCGAAACTTGGATGAAACACCTCTTGCTTACGTATAATAAAAAATGTTTTATTTATTTATTAAATAAGTCGGATTATCATCTCTATCGAGAATGAACGATTCCACTTCTCAATTAAACAATTTTGGAAACAAACAATGGTTCAATTTAACGGATCTTCATACAAAGCAATAAATGGAGAAGTGCTACATTATAAATTTATTTATGGTTTAATTAAATAAATAATTAAAAACTTACGACATTTTATGGACGAATAATGTGTTCATTTTCTGTGAAGATCTCACTTCGTTTCGATGTGGATGTGCATCGAAACATTGTGAACTCTTCACAAAAAATAAAAATATAATTAGTCCATAAAATGTCGTACGTTTTTAATTATTTATTTAATTAAATAACACAATGGACGTTAGTAGAATTTATTTATGATTGTTTATGTTTAAAATATCTATTCAATATTTTGACTTAAAAAACGAACATTAGGTTAACCTGCTAAACACCTCTACTCATTTCCTTTCATCTTATATTTCAAATAGACGACAATTCATTTTATTTTTATTCGACAGCAGATATGCCATCTCTCTTTTTTAATTTTTTCTTCTTTTGTTCAATACCAGGAAATGTTTTCCTGTTACTCAATTTACATCGATTGATTGATTTTTGTAACGTTTCTTATTCTTCATCTGACGTAGGTAGACCTGCATTCGTCATTTTGGTCAGACTGCCTTAAACATATCACCAATCTCCTTCCTCAGATTTCCACCACAAAGATGACTACTGTGATTCGAATCGTATTTTTACCCTCCATTTTTTTATATTTCATTAATTTTTCTTTCTTCTCTTTCTTCATCATTCTCCGAGTTCTTCTATTTGAAAAACTGTTTTGCTCTGAAATACTTGGCATCGAAAGCTGCATTTCGTGTACCTCACCTTCATTCGTTCTCAACCAAAAATCTTCATCTTATCGCAATCGAAAATATTTTAATTTTTCTGTATATACACATCTTTCAGAGTATCTGATTCTCATCACTGTGTAATTCCACAGATCACCCCTTGTCCTGCTCAACTTGTCTTCCTCTCAGAAAATATCAATCTCCTTCAGCAAGACGTCATATCATCCCCCGAACCTACGCTTCTTCCAGTTCGATTAATAATAAATTTATTGTCAAAAAACAGTACAGACTGCGTATGACCGCGTGGAGAACAATAAACTAATTTACTCTCCGGAAGCAAGCAAGGGACCATGCCATCAATTCCGATCAAGGGCCCTAAGGCAGAGGCGGATTCAACAATTTCAGCAAAAGCTCCTAGATAAGATAAAAAGTTAACTGCGAGTTATAATACACATATAATGTCAATATATTTGTAATTTAACGCAAATATGTTTGTAAATTTACATGTACAAGTTATTATCGAACTATAGATTATTCTGAGTATAGTGTTTAAAAATCATAAGAGTTGAAAAAACACTAAATTCACGATTTATTGTTACAATAAACACGCCCCTAGACAAAGCCTAGAGACCCTGTATAAGAAATCCGCCTCTACCCAAAGGAAAAACGGAGAAAAACCTGGGCCAGGATGGGGATACAGAATTAATGTACACAACCGTGCCAAAGTTGAGTACACATAAAACTAAATTAATATGAGCCATACGGCAACACAACCATGCAAGAAAATAGTTTTTGAA
>NNCF01126138.1:360545-372164 GCA_002313205.1 Laupala kohalensis
ATTGTCCCTGTCTTTTGTTGCTATTAATTTACTATTGTCTTACAGTGGGTACATCAGAGTAGCGTCCTTACGGTAAACGGGGAACGAAACCGTGACTTTACTATTCGCGATGGAAGACCATGGAATATAAGAAATGATTAGCCAATTTCGTTTCAGTTAGATAGAACCACTTGAACATCTGAAGAGAGGGTTGTTCGAGGCATTTCGGGTAAATTTTTCTCTTGGTTTTTTACCGCACGAATAAAAAGACGAAAAGACGAAAATGAAACGACCTCCGCGCTTATTACTTGAAATTTTTTACTAAATTGTTATTTAACAATGTAATACACGCGTGGAAAGAAAAAAAGGATATACACATAACTCTTAATAAACATCTAGGAATCGGTCTTATTTCAATGCGACATGAGGTGGAGTTAATAGATAATTAGGTTGTACAGACACTGTACAGGTACTCTGTATCGCGACTTGATCGTGACTTAAAATAAATTTATTTACTGAGTTAACAAGTTCTTTTTATGAAACTGTAATTTGAAACCATTTACAATTATTATCAATAGGTAACATAATTCAACATTTTGGATCGATTACAACTATTCGAGTAATCACTGGATTATGTGTAAGTCGACCATATTGCCATCACCCATCTTAAGATCCGCCCATAGGTGAGATCCCAATAGATCCATGGCGTCTCCACAAACTATAGCATTTACATAATTACCGTCAACCCCCACTCTCGTTACGTAAACACATACTTTTTTGTGATCTGCCTAGTATTTTATTTTTTAAACAAAATCTATCCTTCATAATCTCTTAAGGTATTATGTGCGCGTTGACTGAAGTCAAGTGGCCAACTATTCACAAAACTTGGAAATATTCACCAAAGTAGTTCTTATTAATTAATAATTCACTCTACTGATTCTTTTATATTGGATGAAAATAATTTTGTGATTTTGAAACTTTAAAGTTAATTTAGACTATCGCTTGACTCCTATCGCATTGTTTTCAGTCACGTGATGCGGCTGCCATTTCCATTAGAACAATATTTTCCACTGTTTTTGGTGAATTTTTCTTGAAAATACACCGTAAGTTATGAAAATCTTAACATCATTGCGTTTCTATTTCCATTTTCTATGTTTTAGTAGTTTTTTTTCGCTAAGTTAAGCCAGTTCTTTTGCTAGAATATCAAAAGAACCTGAACCCGCGAATTTCTCCATAGCCCATAATAATTTAAAGTCAAAAATTTCAAACTTTTGCACCGTAAGGGTATGATAATTCATCACCACTGGATAGAGAATGGTTCCAACTTAAAACATTTTTGGGGGTGCTTAAGTCTAGTCGTTCTGACACACATAATACCTTAAATTCCAGTTATTTTCTTTCTTTGGGACCCCTCCGTGGCAGTGTATAAGCGGTGGCCTTGAGTAAAGTGCCCTTGTTACCTTGCTACCTTCCTCTACCTGCAGATGCACTTGTTGATGAAGTACTGCAGGGGTATAACGGTGTTTCATTACAAATCCACTCCAGTTTTCCACGATGAAAAGATCTATTCCACAACAGGTGTAACAAAGAAACAAAAAAACATTTGATTTGAGGACTTACAGTGTCAATAATTGTTATTCAATCGGTCCAATACGATTAAAATATTATCTGATCAATAACTATTACCTTTCATCGTATTAGTGTAAAGAAATATTTTTTTATTAAAAACTAAGAAAAATAAAACGTCTTACTCATGTGTGTCCATAGTACTAGGGATATGAGCGGAAGAAGCAACGCTTATTTCGACAACCTAAGAGTCACAGCATGTGCTATGATGATTCATCTCATACGTGATCTAATAAATTAATGTGCACCATACTACATCTTTGATTAAAACCATTGCAATTGCTTTTCAATAATCTATCCATTTTATTTAACAAGTCAATAAGCTCATTATTATTAAAAAGTTTGATTTTATGAGGCAACGTATATTTACTTCTATTTATATGTTTTGCGGCTGTAAACCTGGGTCATTTATTAATTTTTACACCTCTCATTTATACATTATCCTTGTGTGTATTACGAAAAACTGTCTAATACATTTGTCACCTGAATGTTTGTATCTTGCGATGAGTTATACTGAAATACTGCACAATTTACAAGGAAAAATACTTCCCACTCCTTATCTTCCCAAGCAGGAGCAGAAAGAATATTTGTTTAAACACCGGCAATGTTATGTTTTCGTTGCCACCGCAGCGCGGATCACCTTGAAGTTTTAAATGAAGACCTATCCTTTCGCGCAGCTTCGCCCATAGAGATGAATAACATTGATGGTATATTTTCTCCATTAGTAAACAAAAAAATCCCCAAGTTTTAAGAAGTTGAGTTCAATAGTTCAGGAGGAGAACGGACACAAAACCACGTACATACAAAGTATGTTATTTGTGATAAGAGAACTTGTGCTGTTGCACTACCAATAAGTTTCAAACTATTTATTTGTAGTCTTTTGAAATAACACATTGCAGAACAAGATGCCAGGTAAAATGTATCAGAATAAAATTTTTAAACGAATTTGTCAATGCTCAATCGTTCATGTTCATATTTTATTTTCGGAATAAGAGATCATGAAGAAACGAAAAACATCTTATTTGTCTCATTGTGGTGGGAGATTCTTTTGATTCATATATTCATCTATGTTGTAACATGAATCTCTGAATTTTATTTCTCATAGCACTATCATAACTAATGGTGCAAAACCATAGCACATACTTTCTCACATACTTTTTCCATCAGCAGCATAGATTGACAAAAGTATCGTAAAAGTGTTATGAGAATGTAATTTTATTGTAGACAGAAATTGATGTATTTTCGTATCTGCAGGGCGTTTACTGTCGTCCTATGTACTTCATTATCATATCTTTCATTTCAGTTTACGAAAAGTGTATTTATGTCTGTTTGATCCATTTATACTGCTAAATATTATTCAAGCTTTTCGAAATAGAAAACTAATGTGTAAGTGTAGCAGACAGAAATTATTTTACTGCGTCTATACCGAAGTTTCAAGCGAAATACCGCTAATGCGGATGTATTGCATACTAATTGTACTTTACGTACAGAAAATTTAAGCAAAATTGTTGGAGCCGTTTTCGAGAAACATTTAAAAGAGTACTTTGACCTTCATGTGATGTATCCTTTGTTTTAAAGTACTCAGAATCGCTGCGCACAGACGGACAGACGGACAGAGGGTATTGCCAAAAACCACCTTTTCTGAATCGGGGATCGCCAAAACGGCATCTCGCTCTCGAATTCATTCACGATTACAAAATTTTCTATATACTACGTATATGAAATGAAAGTAAAATGAATTGAAGAAGCGGTCGTTCTCTTGTATTCAAAGGAACATGAGACAGCGCCCGTGTCTCGTGTCCTCCGCTGTCCAATAAAATATCCTTTCATGTAATGCCATAGAAATTTTTGACACGGAGAATCTTAGAGAAATGAAAAAAAGAACCTTCAGCAACATTTGTCACGCAGATTCTCTTCGTATCAACAACAACAGTGTCCCAGATTCCGTCCCGCATTCCCGTCGCTACACTGTAACACTGTAAGCGGGATAAGAACGATGTACCAGGGGTTTAGCTGCACCCGCCGAAGGGAGGTTTTGAATGAACCCCGGCGCCAAGGAAGGAATCGTAGGGAAGACGGAGATGGAAATGAGAGAGATGCCGATTGTGAGATGTTAAATAACACCCATCTGTCTGTGACATGTTTGTGCCATCTGCATTAGTGCATCAGGAGCAATGAGAACTGAAGCTGGCACGACGGGTGGGGGTGGAGGAGAAGGAACGTCCTAGCACTGGTATTGTAGAGAATGCCGCCATTGTCACTGTGAGAGAATGGTGCCAGGGGGTGGACAGGGGGGGAAGAGGGAAGTACGCGGGGCTGTGGTGGTGAGGGGGGGGGGAGGAGGGTAGAGGCGAGGAAGGCGTTCAAAGAAGGAATTGTATTCTTTTGATCCGCGAAGTTCTTTCTTGCACAACGTCGAGGCGGCGGCGGCGGCGGTGATGGAAGAAGAGACGACGGGGGCGGTGGAGGCGGTGCAACCCTTTTCTAGTTCGCTCCGTCACGCCTCAAGAAAGGGACGCGAGAAAGAGATAGTAAATGAGAAGAAAAAACTGTTACTTTGCACATTTTTTATTCTATTGCATGTAAAAAAAAAAAACAACCCACACGCGTTCGTTCTCAGATTCTATAAAGTGAAGCATTCAAACTATTTGGCATCAGAACTAACGAGTGGGAGGGGGTGGACCAGTGCGAGAGGGTCTTCTGTCTTCTTTTACTAAAGATTCCGTGTAATTCATTTGCCGCTGACAAGTGTATTGGCAGGGGAAGAAACGGATTGGAGTGACGGAGATAGATATGTTGAAAAGCAAAGGGAGGGAAGAAGGGAGAAAGAGGGAATTTGAATGCGAAGAGAAAGAGGCGTGGGGCAGCGGGGGGAGCGGATGGAAGAGGAGCGTTTGCATAAAAGAGTTTTGGTTACGTCGTCGGTGTTGAGCGGTGGGCGCACTTTAGCGTAGTTCTGCTATTGTCCGCTGCGGTGCTGCGGCGGTGGGTTGCATTTGGTGGCGTGTGGCACTACTGACGAGAAAAGGAGCAAGGGCTGTTGGGGATGATGGTGGGGGATGGGAAAGGGGAAGGGGGACGTTTCGGCGGCGGCGCGTGGGGAGATATTGTGGCAAAGGAAAGGGGTGCGGAGACCAAAAAGAGACCCGTGCCGCCCGCCTTCTTTCTCACCGAAGTTGAGGGCTGATTTGCTTGCTCTAGCGAAGCATCGGTGGCACAAGTGGAAATGGACGGAGATGCAGGCATGTTTTAATACCCTAGTTGTGTGAGCGCTATCGCAAGCTCTGTGTTTGGGGAGAACGCGCTTTGTGAATAGTGGAAAGTTTTTTGTCGAGTGAAAATATTGTAGAACTTGCATGTGAATACATTGAAAGAAGAGAAAAATGCGTATACCCCACGAAAGTCCGAACATAGATTTATAAAAAACATTCTCTGGAATATATTTCTACATTATAAATTGCAAACCAAAATAATACTACGTGAAAGTAATTTTTATTTATCTCCGACCCCGATATTTAAACTTGAAAGATGGCACAATTGTGACCATTCATATTCCATTCTCCAATTCCGTAGCCTTCACTCACTGTGGTACTTGCATCTGCAGGCCGCCGTGCTGGTTGTTTGAAAGGGGCGGTGGCGGTCATTGAGGGCGGGGATCGGCGCGTGCGCGCGCAGCCTCGGGGTTCGTCAGATGCCGCCCGACCCCCACCCCACCCCTCACCCCTCCGACGGTTTGTGCCGTCGTTGCTACAGCGGGGGGGAGAGTTCGTTCACAACGTGTTCTTGACTCGGCGGGAACGGGTCCGTCCACGTGCCCTTCCTTGTGTCTGCAGCGGCGGCGGCACTTGTTTCTTGGATCGTGTTTGTTTTTCTGCGTTCGTCTTCTCACAAATGCTCAGCTCTCGCAGGGATTTTATGTGGTTTGGTGTCTCGCGTCCGTACTATATTGTGATGTATTTTCGTGTTAAACGAATAATGTTTTTTGGTGACGAATCCTTGGACTTCCTAAAACAGGTGTTTCGAGAACCCAAGTTCTTCATGTTTCACAAATGAAACAAATCGCCATATTTGTGATTTTGATATAAAATGTTATGTTGGTGATAGTGGAAAAAAGGGCTCTAATGACCCTGCCGTTGACGAGCCCTAAAGCCCCACAAAAAAGAAGAAGAAAAAACGATAGTGGAAATGTGTTCGTTACTCATCAATCTATTGCATAGTTATTCGAATTTCTCGAAAGTGGGAAATACAAGTGATGTGGCAGAAGAAGATGTATACTGAGTGATATCACGGAAGCAAAGAGATGGCTAGGCTCCCCTTTTGAATGGAGGTGCTTTCGTGTGATGAATAAAGGTGTGTGTTTTCTCAAGACAGGTGTGTTGGTGTGATGAAAAGGATTAAGCTTTAATAAAATGGATGTACTAGAAGAAACTTTATCGGTGTGACGTAACAACTTTCATCGGAGCTTTTACTTAAAATTATCGAATAGTATCTTTACCATGTACCGTGAACATAACGATAAGCATTATTTAGTGTTTTTTGGTATTTTCGTGTTATCATTTTTCGATTTTGATATTGAACTGTTATGAACGGAAACGTTTGTGATGGTGAAAGCAGGATTTGAAGATTATCATCTTGTGCTAGTGTTTTCATTGGTTAATGTTCTGGATGTTCTGGTCAATCACTGAGATACATCAGACGGTAGAAGGAATCACCAAAGAAAGGTATGTTTTAGTTCTAGAAAACATAACAAATTATCGTTCGTATAAATGATTTTGCATCATCAGTGAAGACAAAAGCTGTGCCGAAAAGTACGATTTAATTAAACGCCGTAGCAAGATAAATTCTGGATGTATTCATTTGTTTCCGCGTGATGACGTAAACATCACATTGTTATTCTTTTTAAATGAGAGATGTGTTAACAAAATCCATTTTCATCTGAAACTGTCGCATAGACAGACGCACAATAAATCATTTAAAACTATTTCGTTGCTGTGAGCGATACGCGGAACAAAGTACTTCTTCCCCGTCTCCCTTCTCCTTCTCCCCATTGGGAGCTCGAATGACGACCGATTCTCACTTTTAATTCTGTTTGTCTTTTATCTCTCTCTCGAACGTAACAAAGTGACAGTCGCATCGACGCCATTGACAATGCGTTGCTAAATGTATATTGTGCAGCTCGACAAAGGCGACTGATAATCTGAGGCGACTAGCTCTGTGAGGGAGGAGGGTGGAGAATGGGCAGCATGACTGTTCAAAAGGGTACAGTCCGTGCGTCATATTCGTAGCCTCCGGTCACCCACGGTGAAGGGCGTTGCTCCTACTCTATATTATGAGCTTATTCTGGATTCCCTTCTCGGAACTCTTTTGAGATTTCGACCAATCGAGCATTCGTATGTCATCAACTGTTTTGTGTCTCTTAATCTGATGAGCTGCAACACAATGTCAAATGCACTGAATGAAATAGCAGGACTGAAGTGTTCCCCCTTGTTTCATAGTGGAATATATGCGTACATCTTAATTTTATTTCAAATAACCGTTTTCAATTTTATTATTTTAAATTACGCTCATCCACACTATTTAACTGAATTTTTACCATACTCTTTCAAAATGTTGGATGTATGACATTAAATTTTTATTCTGTCATTTAACAAAGTTAATTTGTCAAGGAAAGTATATTTGACCAAGTGGGGGACAGTAAGCTACTTAACTTTCCACTATCAAGCAATGAACTATTATATTCATTCGATAACAAGTCCCAAAGGAAATAGGAACCCGTCTGCGTTCCGTATACATAACATTATTCGCATCATCACGTTTCGAACCGGTATTCCATTTTCTGTTTAAATATTTTGTACGAAGTATGTGGAGAAATGATTATTACACCGAATTTTTTATAACGCGTATACAGGAAATTAATCATTAATCACAAAAAATTCTATGACATGATAAAATTAAGTTTACATGAAAAAAATTTGCAAATTATTTTACTACACCGAAGGCAAAAGGGCCGCCCCAGAAGACTTTCAGAGGAAACACCTGCGGGAGGGGCAGTTTGTGATATCATTACATTGCGTTGCGGTGGGGTAGAGGGGTTCTTAACCTTAGCATTACGAAACGCTACTATATACTATTATAGGTTATGTTTTTTGACCTGAATGTGTTCACTGTTCCACGTATTCAACCGTTTAATAAGAGCCTAGAAAAAATGTGGAACGAATAAGTAAACTATGTAGTAGCTACATTTCTTTAATTCTTGTAAAATTTGCCACCGATTATGCAGAGAAAAAATGATTTATGCTATTTGTGTTATTTTATTAATTTGTTTACTTGTGGGAACATTATGTTTCATTAAATTAGCAAAATCATTTTTTTAGTGAATAAATACATTTGAAAGTCTCAATTAATTTGGAATGGCAACTTGTATCTGACACTTAAAAATTGTTAATCGTTTGTATGTATAAATTCATTACAAAAATATTCGTTATACTGTTCGGAATGTTCACAACAAAGTGACTGACCAAAACCTAATAAATGACAATTTTGTTTAGACTTTAGTCGAAATGTTAAGTGTCAGAATTACATAATGTACGTGTGCCTGGCACCTGCCCCTTTGTTGATACCCAGAATAGTTTAAATTAATGTTTGTCACTCCCTGGACAAGCGATCTATGGATGCAACGTCCCTAAGTTTCGAGGGTGTGTTGAAAGGATAGGTTATCATTATCTACTACTAGATTCTAGTGATTATAAAACAATAATACTATCAATAAAGAAAATTGTGGTTGCATTGGCATTTGCAGTTGTCCCAATTTGATTTTGATGTGCTGATTCCAAATCTGAAGCTACTTTTTTTTCATATAAGTCCATCTTGTGTGTACAGAGATCGGATGGGGTTTGACAAAATGTTGCCAGACGAATAAAAGGTATGCGTCATATTTATTTATTTATTTGTTCTCATCAACATATTTAGAGCTGAAAATAATTAATTGTAATTATCCT
The DNA here is from genome assembly GCA_002313205.1 of Laupala kohalensis. Taxonomy (NCBI): domain Eukaryota; kingdom Metazoa; phylum Arthropoda; class Insecta; order Orthoptera; family Trigonidiidae; genus Laupala; species Laupala kohalensis. The sequence goes on from NNCF01126138.1 coordinate 369,149, forward strand.
TATTCCAGAATTATTTTTACAATTGATTATCGTAATAAAATGTCTTCATGTTGTAATGTGTGATGGGGTAATTCCAAACACAATTTTACGTTTCCTCTTACGGGAGGACGTGTCGCCACATCAAATGATAATTCTGGCGCCCCCTTCCCAACCTTTGATGAAAAATTTGAAGTAAAATGTACTAGAGCTCCTATTGATACAAGAAGTTGATTTTGTATGTCTTATGTTAGTGTACTTCCTCAGAGCAATCTCGTCGGATACCACTACCATCATATTCTTCTCCCATATTCTCTGATCCCCAAAAGGTGGAAATATCAATAACACAAGTCCATCCAAAACTTCATACATATGCACCTTTCTGTTGTCAAGATATTTTATTATAACTTCAACAAGATAATCATGTATTTTTGTTGACTATTCATTTTAGCTTACAAACTGGACGTCATGTGTATGGACTCAAATTTGAGGGTCATTGAACATAACTGATTTGATTTTTTCGAAATAAAAATTTGGAAAAGCGGAAAGTTTCCGTGGTTTGGAGATCAGTTTGATGTGGAGTGGAGGAAAAATTATTCTACCATCACTGATAAATGGTTCATAGATCATATTCGGATTTCCTTCATCCAGATTTCTGTTGTCCTAGAAGGATATTAACCACTTTCACATCCAAACAGATCATCCAGTAATGGTCATGATATTTGAATGGTTCAATAATTAATCTAATGTGTTTATAGTCTTCTCTCAAAGCAGGAATAGATTCAAAGATATATCGATAATGTCTGAGTTAACAATGAAAACTGAACAAGGAACGGTCGAGAAATATTTTATGTGAAGGTGTTCTTAATTAATTTTTAACAATTATTTGTTTCTTTTCCTCCCCGGTACTTGGGCACTTGGTCTCTGTTCTCTTTTCTCTGTTCTCTTTTCCACTTTGCTCTCTTTCTTTTAATCTTTCTATCTTTGGCACAATTGTTTTAATAATTTTGTTTTTGTCTCAGTCCCTCTTTGTCTCTCCGTGTGTCCAGTCGAGATTCTGTGAAAAGACATCAAAACAAAAAAACAAAAAAATAAATCAAAAGTATCAATTATCAATAATTGCAATCCTTTAATCAAAATAGATGGCGAGAGAGTTTAATTTCGAAATATAATTTTAGGCTGAAACCACGATGAACGTGTGTAATAGATGCAGAAATAGTGTTCTATTTATTATTATTATAGTAGTATAGTGGCTAATGCATTGATCCAGTGATCACAGATCATGGATTATATTTCACCATGGAATTAAAAAAAATTGTTAATAAGTCTAAGGCTTTCCACGGATTTCTTGAGAATATTTTTTACCAAGATTTTATTTCGTCCAAACTGTGCCCATATTTCTTGTTGAAGAGTCCCACTTATTACTCTCAGTGTATGAAGTATATGACTAGTCTCCTCACTCATTCTTTTCTTCGTTAGTGAAGCTGTTAGTGCCTTCGTACCTGTTACATCTTCGTGACTTTCCCAACCACCTTATCCTACGTTGCATCTCTTCTTCCTCCACACACATCGCTCATTCCTTTCATGTGACCGGTGTCCTTTCTTTGGAGACTCCTCAACCGCCGCGTCCTAGCGGTTTCCGTCTACACTTCTTCCTTCATTCCGTGTCTCCTTCCTACTCCTTATCTCACATCTTTCTCCGCCTCCAGCTTAGTTGTTTGGCCAAAGTGTATCTGCAGTGTAGACGAACATACGTCTTATGGCTACCAATCTCAAGGCGGTGGAGATGCGTTTGAAGGCAAGTGTGTACGGTACGAGAATATTTGATCGGAATAAAGTAGATAAGCTATTAGAAGGAGAAATGAAGTGGACCAATATGCCATCAATGGGCCGCAACTGAATAGTAGTGCTGCAAAACCATTGCAAATACTTTCTCATATACGTTTCTCCATCTGCAGCGTAGAGTGACAGAAAGTAACGTAAAAGTGTTACGTAAATGTAATTTCGTTGTAGACAGAAATTGATGTATTTTCGTATCTGCAGTGCGTTTGCCGTTCTATGTATTTTATCATTATCTCTCATTTCAGTTTACAAAAAGTTTATTTTACGTATGTTTGGTCCATTTAAACTGCGAAATATTATTCAAGCTTCTTGAAACAGCAAACTAACGTGTAAGTGTAGCGTATGTAACTCATATGAAACGGTCGTGTTTGTTAAGACCGAATTACTGAAGTGTCACCCTTGCTTCAAACGAAACTGTCTCATTCACGAACACAATACTCCAATAGGAATCATATTCATCGTCCTAGAGTGTCAACCACTCTTAGCTAAAAAGGACCATATCATTCGGGAATCGTGCTATATAATTCCCTCCCCAAAAATATAAAAGATATTATGAAATTGAATCTCTTCAAACCCGCGGTTAAAAACTATCTCCTGCACCAGTGCTTCTACACTGTAAAATAATTTATTGATTTTAATAAAAGTTAAATCCGTCATGTACTTTATCACGCCATTGCTGTAGTACTTTTTAAATAACTTATAACAATTTCAAGAACTATTTTCTTGCATGGCTGTGTTGTCTTATGGCTCATGTTAATTTAGTTTTATGAGTACTGAACTTTGGCACGGTTGTGTACATTAATTCTGTAGCCCCATCCTGGCCCGGGTTTTGCTCCGTTTTTCCTTCCGGTAGAGGCGGATTTCTTATACAGGTTCTCTAGGCTTTGTCTAGGGGCGTGTTTATTGTAACAATAAATCGTGAATTTAGTGTTTTTTCAACTCTTATGACTTTTAAACTCCATACGCAGAATAATCTATAGTTCGATAATAATTCGTACATGTATTTTTTGCGTTAAATTACAAACATATGGACATTATATTAGTTTTATAACTCGCAGCTAACTTTTTATCTTATCTAGGAACTTATGCTGAATTTTTTAAAATCCGCCTCTGCCTTAGAGCCCTTGATCGAAATTGATGGGATGGTCCCTTGCTTGCTTCCGGAGAGTAAATTAGTTTATTGTCCTCCACGTGGTCA
>NNCF01126140.1:9611-33612 GCA_002313205.1 Laupala kohalensis
TAGGGCCCTTGATCGGAATTGATGGGATGGTCCCTTGCTTGCTTCCAGAGAGTAAATTAGTTTTTTTTCCTCCATGTGGTCATACGCAGTTTGTACTGTTTTTTGACAATAAATTTATTAATGAGATTATCCTTCTGAACCAGGTAATATTGACTCATGAACTGTGGAGATCTATTTTTACCTAACTCAATCAATTATGTGGTCATTGGGAGAAAATCCTACGAGGGGTTCAAACATATGGAGAATACAAGTTTGGAATGAAAGGTATGTTGTATCCTAGAGATAGGAATGAAGGAATAATAGTTTAAACATAAAATTCCAGTTGTTTCATTTGAAGAATACTGACTCAATAAACGTTTTTTTTTTTTTTTTTTTTAAGATTACTGAAGAACTCACCTAAAATCCAAGAATTTAATGGGAAAAAATTGAGTGGTTTTAAACTACAGAAACTTCAAAAAGTTAATAGTGAGAAAGGAAATGAACCAAACATAACTGAAATACTTAATAAAGACTGAAAGAGGGGATGTTGAAAACGTCATAACCCTTGGGCAAATTTTTCCATTCTGTAATCAGAACTTTATTTAAATTTTTAGTTTTAAAATTTGTCATCTATAAAAAGTATATTTTAACTGTTCTAAGTATTGACACAATTTAATTTACATTATATAAAATCTTTTCAAAATCTTATCCATTAATAAGATGGATCTTTGCTATCCATTCTTCAAAGAATTTCTGTTTGTCCCTCTGTGTGTCACATATCGTGTACCCACTATTTTTCNTTTTTCTTAATTATTATTCAAAGAACAATATTTACTGAAAATATGCATGCAACATCAGTATGCATAGGATCTATTACATAATTATTCACTCTATTACGAATTTAAATGATTTTTTTTCTTATAATTTTATGAGTGAAATGTATAGGTAGCATGTCATCTTTCCTTCAAACAATTCACTATTTAAATTTATATTCATGTAATTTGTTTCCACCATTCTGTACGTTCATTTCCATCATTTGGTAAACCTTTCTCTACAATTTCAGAAAGTCAGTTTTCACCTTCCTTTATCCATAGCACAAAAATTCATAAAATGAAGCATATCCAAGGACTAAGTACAGGGGTAATACAATTTTGTCATATGAAATAAAGTAACTTCATTATAGACTCTTATGCCTCAACTAGTCAATTTTCTTTCAAATGTAAACATATTTATGTTGTCATCAGCAGAATATGGGATATTGTCGTCCACAAATCTAGACCAAATATAGGATGTTCTAGACTAAATTTGTAATAAGAGAAAAAAAATCTTTGTTATACTAAGAAGAAATAGCATATTTTATTAATAAATAGCATTATTTTATGTACAGTGAACAATTATATATATACACAATTCTGCAAAGCTTCATGTTAATCTTGTTTGAAACATAATGTTAAAACACTCTATTTTGTTAACTTATTATGTCCCTTGATTTTATTTGCACATGTTGCTTGGCAACTCTTTATTAACATCTAATCTGTAGACAATTGCCTATAATTCAGCATTGTTCTTATTCCAAAGTGAAGGTAAGGATGTTTTTAAACTTTAAATAGATGATAGTGGCTCTAAATGTATTAAGTTTATCATTTTAACTAACAATAAAATGTCTAATTCTCTATTGTTTAATCAGTTGATGGTAAATTCTGTAAATGGTTGTGACAAAATATTGATTTTTCAATCATAATTTGCAGGCCTCAATTACTGTTTCATATCTGATGAATTTCTTTCCTCACATTAATTATCTGCAAGGAATATTTTCTATTTTTTATTTTTTCATTTAAATAAATATTTATATAATTCCTCGAAGTTTTAGCTTTTCTAATCGATCCTAGTACCTAAATTCTGACAATCCTTATGTACCTTCTGTCTACATACATCTTCAATGAAAGTCTTTTATCTCATGTGAATTAATTCCTGAGAAAAATGAGCGATTTACACACCTCATTCGGAAACTACAAAAATTTTAAAACTAAACTACACAAATTATATTCTGAAAAATTAGTCTGCATGAATTAGTGTTAAGTATTCATGTGTATAAGAGTTCATTTTTAAGTTACATGTATTCACCAATGTAAAACATTCCCTGATTTAAGTATGTAGACAGAACAATACATGAATCTGTCCATGATATGAATTAAATAAGTGAGAATTGTGTTTTCCTGGACTATAATACACACACGGCTAGGATACAAACACTTTTGGAGAATTTACCAAATATTCAAAAATATAAAATAGATGTCATTTATGAGAGAAAAGAGAAAGTCATGAAATTGACCACCTCTTTCTATGTGTTGAAGCAGAACATCGCGACTTGTAATATCTCTCCCAGAAACTTTAATAAAATTCTAAGAACAATTTATGCACCAGTTAATTATGACAAACTTATTTTTTATGCATCAACATAAGAAATGAAATCAACATAAGAATAAGTTTTATAAATCAAAATAAGAACTTGAAGCAATCAATGACTAATGTAGGTAGTATTTTAACTTAGGTAGTAATATAAATCAACAATGGAAAAAATAAACTAATTCTATAATTTAGATTTGAGTTGAAGAAAGTAATTAGATAAATTGTAGATAAGTAGAAGAAGAAAAGTTGGCAAATAAAATGTGTGATACAGAAGCAAAAAGAAAAACCAAGTTTTTAAAAACAGAATAGTACTTCTTAGAAATTATCAATACAGCTCTAAGGAATTCAAAGGGATAATAAACAGAAACAAAAATCAATTATGCAGCATCAATGGCTGACACTCAGGTAAAACATTTCTAGGTATACAACTCGGCTATATGAGATATCAACATTAAATTTTCTTTTTAAGAAAAAACCTTTTGTATTCTGATGAGATAGATCCATAAAAACTTGAATCTACATATTCCATGGTACTTTTACAAAAAATAAAGATAATATTTAAAGCCAAAATGTCTAATGGGATGTTAAGTTCTTGAAATGAATTTTTAAACTTTTCTTTTAATGGACCAGTTGCAGATCTAGGATTTTATTTCTTTGGGGAGGGGGCTTTGGTCTCTTTGGGGGGAGAGTTATTGATGGCTGAGAAAAGGATGCAGTTTACAGTTTTATAAGATTACATTTTTACTACCCAAAATATATAATAGACCTGCATACCAAAGGTAACTAATTTTTATGAAATAAGAGAAAGAAATTTTTTTGGTGTGTGTGATGAAGGAGGGGGAGTAGGGGGGGGGGGCTNATAGAAACCAACTCCATCAATGCTGTCAAGGTGCTAAGAAAATTATTAGAAAACAACTCTTCAGAGACAGAGAAGTGAAAGAAAATATTCCAAAAAAGGTTTGGCATCTAACAAAACCATAGACATAAGATTTTGAAAAGTGAATGACCAAGGAATGTAAGATCATATAAATATATTTTGAATCATTATTTTTAATATTAATGTAAATTACTCTTCTCTTTATTATTATGCCAATGGTAAAAACAGCTCAAAATATCCTTAGTTTACATTTATGCTCAGACTAAGCAAAATGCATTCATATCAATGAGATATCAGTTTTCTAGAACTAAGAGCTGAACCAGTAATATTATAATGGCATCTCTTTTGTATATTTTAAGATGATATAAAATGTCCTTTACATTTGAAATATTAGCTCCTACCTTTAACAATTGTGAGCTTATTTCATATTTAATTGACCCTATTCAAGATACCTTAATTCTAGTTTCAGGTGTAAGTATCAAAAGACTAGAGATGAGCATTGAAGGTAAGATAAGAATGTCAGCCAAAATTATTGAGAAGCAGTTCAACTAAAGGCGCAAATATTACATGCAAAATAGCTGGACAAGCCTGCCAATGAAATTACAAATGTGATCATCTATGTGACAGACCTCAATAGTTTGCATTTGATATATGATGCTTCATTTGAAAAACACTTTGTAATAAGTGCAATGCCAAATTACAAGACAATCACAGAATAGGTACAGCTGCTCATAAGGCAAAAGTACAGGATGAGATAATAAGGACAAACCACAAGGAAGAATATCTTAAGAAGTTTTTGAAACAGTATTTAGAACATATCTTCAAGACATTTGTAGTTTAAGTGTCATTCTTGAAGTGGACAGAGTATAGAAAAAAGCACTATGCTGATTGTCTATTCGTAAAAGAATGTTCTGACGAACATAAAAAGTTTTCAGCACAAAATCTCAGACGTAAAACCTTTTCTTATATTATTCCATGGGAGGAACATAATTAATTAACTAATTACATGCAATATCTTTAATTTGAAAATGTGAAAATTAATATTATTGTAAACAATATTAATTAAAGATTGAGAGAATTTCATGAATGATTAATTTTTATCACAATTTTAAGTCACAGATTAGTAAACATATCAATATGAATGAAACTTTTTGAAAAACATTTTAAATCCTAAAGTACAATCCTAAAGTCCTATTGGGAAACAAAAAAAATATTTAAAGAAGTATCAAAGTATCTCATTCTGCAGTGTTAGTAGAAATGAGATTTTTATTCTCTTTTTTACTACATTATTCAACAAGAAGACTGTGCTTAGCTAATGAGTATGTACACACTTCAAGGTTTGTCTGAGAATTCTAGCTTTCAAAGTAAACAAAACAATGACCAGATTTACAGTAGAATGTATTTACCTGGAATCATAAATAATATGGTCTTTGAATAAATGGAATTTTCTGTTTCAATCCCACAATCTACTAAGCAGACACATTAATTCCAATACCTTCTTTTAAAAACTGCTTGTCAAAACAAGAAATAAAAATAGAGACCAGAAACAATGTAATACAATATCATGTCTCAGAAAAAGAGTTGAAAACAAAATATTCTCCAGAAAAATTACATTTTTGAAACCAGGATAACTACGAAAGAACAGACCATGAAATGACACCAAAAATAGAGAAAGAGCTCATATTAAATAAACAACTACTTATTAAATTTAAATTCTACATATGGAAATTATGAATGATCTATAATGTGTCTGTATGATAATGATGTTTTCAATTTTGTATCTCTAGATCATTGCTCTTTCACAAGAGCTAGACATAGCGATCATAGTATGTTCTGTGCATTACAAAAATACAACAATCTATGAACAAGATGAAAATATTAACATTTGTATAATACAGTTTGAGCAAACTGAGAGAAATATCAACAAAGAGCTGAACTACCAATCATTATTTTAAAAACTTACATTTGAAATATATTTCTTTTAAGTTGTCAATTATATAACAAGAGTAAGCACTGATAAAATAGCACTAGTTTTATAGTGTTCAAGAATAAAACAAGAATCATGTATTTGAAAGAACTAACTATATAGCTTTTTATAACTTTAAAATAAATGGCCCATTGACTGCTCACGTTACCACTTCAAAAATTTCCAACTGAAATCTGCCAAAAAACATGAAAGGTTATCATTATATTTCATCCTGTTGAACTTTCGTTGTTATAATTATTGGTTTTTTATATGTATATACACATGCACTGACCACTTGTTAAAAACCTTCCATTGTTTAAAAAAAGTCTTGACCCCCAAGTTTTGCTTATTTTGATATTTAGAATTTGTTAATACCATTCAGATAATTAACACTGAGAAAGCTTGTCGTTTTTCTGACAAAGCACAGTTATGTAAAAAGAGCACATAATTATTTCATAGATCATAATATATTTAGTTGAATGACTGCATAGCATAGCTTGCGACATCCATTGCATTTACAAGGTAAAATTGGAACAGAAGAAACATTGAAACATCAGTCCATTGAAGATTCCAGAAAACCTCAATGCCACAGTAACAATTACACTGTACGCACAGATCAGACCAGCATGTATTCACAAAGAATGAAAATATAAAAGTTTAACAATGACAGATATAGACAATATTCATTTATTGGTGTTATGTAGCATTAAAGCAGACCTTCAATTTTACTACCTGGAAGTATTGCAGATCAACTCAAAACACAATATTCTGTAGGTACTTTGTTTAATTTAACAGGAACACTAACACACAATTAATTTTTACCCCTACTCTCCATAATATCAGTCACAAAACAATAAAAAATATCATCCTATTTTAAAAACAAATGTCATTGATTTTCAGTTGTTGTTTTTTTTTTTGGACATAATATTTACAGTCTGTAAGAAATAACTGGAACGAAACACCCATTCTTTTGCACAGAACATGCAAGTCTTTTCATAGGTTTTGCATACAGTCTTTGTCATAACAAATGCTTGGCTTTGGTCCCTTAAAAGGATACTATGATCATTTACCTTCACTCAATACACAGTTCATACATCGAAGTCAAGCCATTTACTTCAAAGACTGTATACATTTTATATCTTGTGAGCTAGAAGTAAGCAAATGTATTCAGGGAAGTTAGGTAATGCATCAAGATAAATAAAGGATCCTCTGATATTATTAAACATAGATAGGCATTTAGGCGTCTTAATAAATTATTTATTTTAAAACTTGCATTTTATTTAAAATAGCCCTTTTAAATAAATGCAATCATCAATAAGAACAAGTACACAAATATTTTTATTCAGAAAATGAAAACACAATATGTGTGTCAATCAGAGATTTCCTAAAATGGTCTTACAAGTTTTTTATCAAATGAATATACGGCAGAGCTGTCAAAACACAAACCAGTTAGGACATTGGATTGTTTTTATAATGACAGTGATTCATTTTAGAAGTGTAGAAAGCTAATTATCTATTGCATTTCCAATTAGTTTTTATCAACCTGGGCACAAAATGGTTTTTTGAAGGAGAAAAAAATCCTTTTTTCTTTGAACAATTTTCAAATCCATTTCACATACAGAAATACTAAATAATTAAAACGATAAATGATGATTTTCTATCAACAATGAATCAATAAAACATCTTTTAAAACAATAAATTTAAGTATTATAAAATGCTCAACAGATAAAATTAAAAAATTAAAAATGAAGAATAGAATAACTCTTTTTACAAAGAATATTTTTAAAACAACAAATTACAAGACAGGCCATATTGTGTCTGAAGCAAATTTATTCTATCTATTTGCCATTATCTCATTTTAAACCAAGGCATCAAAATTTTGAAAGTAATACAAAGACATTTACTTGTACTATACAGATCTGTTTACCAAACACTGAAGTCACATTTGTAGACATAAGTTAGAAGCGTAAAATTGACAGTCAGAAGGCATGAGAGTTTAAACTGGTTCCGCGACAGCTCTACTTAATATCAGCATATGCACAAAACTCTTGGAATCAGCAAAGTCTGTGGCACAGGCCGCCTCTCAAGCTATGCACTGTATTGATATGTTTTGACAATGGAAAGCGTATAGATGCACTTACAGATTTTCACTTCAATAAAAGAGGCAATGCACAATATTAGCAGTAACATATACACCCGCTTGTTAATACCACTTAAACACATTATGAAAAAGAAATCATGAAATTTAACATTGTTCATCATGTTTTTGTTTTCTTGATATTTTTTGAAAAATAACTTTAACATTTGCAACAAAATGGTGTTTTATTTTTTCATGTAATAACAATGTTAATTACTAATCGAATATTTACAGTTTATACGACTTATCTTAAGATAATATTTTGTTTATTATAGTATGATTTAACTTGATCAACAGTCTGCACTCTAAGATGGATGAGGATGGGAGTAAACAAAATTTGACTTCCTGATAAGAGTAAAATGATTAGCATTGTCATAATTGCAGATTCTCAGGCCCACAGAGCTTTTCCAGAGGGTTCTTCAATGAATATTGTATAAGAACTTCTAAAAAAATATTCCACACAAAGATATTTACCTCTTCTATATGTAAATTTTATGGACACTATTAAAAAAGAGAAAATTTATTTTTAAAATAAACCATCTCACAGACTGCCACCATTCTGTGAACAAATTGAATATTCAGTGGTTTTCCTCGCATTATCATGGCACGGATAATAATATAACCAAAACAGTTAATTGTAAGCAGATTTTTTCTAAGAAAAGTAAAGAATTTTGTAATCAATAACATCAGCAAGACATTCTCTTGGTTACAAAAATAATTTGATATTAATTTATTTATTATCAGATGAATTCAGATCAATATAAATTTTTCAAAATTTGATTTATTATCCCTATTTGTATCCTCTTCATGTTAAAATGTTTGGGTTGTTAAGGTTAACACAGGGAATCTATTCATGATGTATATGATGTAGGTGAGGTGTTGTTACCATTGACCTTAACAATATTTTCGAATGTTGCATGAGTAATTATTTTATTTTGTCGTAGCATGCTTTAGATGGATTAGCCAACATATGTATAAAGGTAAATTCTTTCATGGGTTAATTTCCTTCATCAATATCACGCCATACATGTATTGCCATCTTAACTTTATCGTCATAACTGACATGGTATAAAAGAAACACTTGATCAAAAGAATCGACAGCTATTCAAATCACTTGGGAAGAATAACACATTAGCAAGTACAAAGAGTTATTTACATTGATCTGAATACACAATTTAAAACAGATTTACTTATTAAGTCAGAATAGTCACTTGCTTACACATAATGACTTATTTCAATAACAACAACAACAATAACAAAAAACCCTTATATTTTAGATAATTGAATTTGCACAGATGAGCATCGACAATACTCCTCAGAATTCAGTGAAAAATGACAGGAAAGTGTTAAAATGGTAATATCACAAGAACAGTTTTCAAAACTGAACCAAATGAAATGATTCAAATGGTTTATTTAAGTATACAGAGACAGGAGCTTCTGATTGAGTTCTTTCAGACCAAGGAGCAACAATGTATCTCAAACATTTTAAAGTAGAATAGAAAAAAAATAAATAAATAACATTTCAAAAATTAAAATAAACATTAATAAATTAACTAAAACAAAAAAACAAATAAAGAAACACTGTATTAACAGAAATAAGAACTGAGAATTTTGAACACTCCCAAATTTTTCTAAGAATAAATGTTTTGATGTCAGAAATATATAACTTCTTAGTAAGGCAGATGAGTAAATTCAACAAATACTGAATTTCTCTCCACCAGAACCTTCCAATCTCTGAGTAGCACCACTACGAATCAAGGAGGTGAGAAAGATAAGTTTATTGTGAGGTTTCTCACATAACAATCACACAGTTCGGACGTGTCGAAGAGTATAGAACATACTTAAGTAGATATATTTTATATGAATAGTACACCTTATTGACTTGGTCAACAAGATATTTTCTACCATCCGTGCAGTAACCAGTGTCATTAACTTTAAAAATAAAGAATAATTGACATATGATTCAACACTGCAAGAGATTTAAAATAGAATTCTCAGCAGTTTAGGTTATGACTACCACCATCCCTAACGTAAACAGATAACCTTCATTTCCTAAGATTTCATTCATGCCTAAAATTTGATAAAACTGTACCTAAATGATTGCACATCCCTTAGTTTTGAAATGTTCTGGACCAAATTGATATATTTTCTTCCTTTTTGTGGCTATATCCCTGTTAATTGATATTATTACACATTTGAAGAGACAAAAATATCTTTGGAAAATTTTCTTAAATCCTGGGCAATATATTCCTGATTACATTGTTCTTATTTTCTTTTATTAGAAATAAATTATGAAGGGCATGTACAGTAGAGTTGCATTATTACTGACGTAATGAACTTCTAAAAACCGTAAGGTATTTTATGAGCTAAATATTGCTATCAATAGAGTCAACATTTCATTGGTTGCCTGCTTATTCAAAAAGAAGATATTTTCTTTTATATCAAGCAATATCTTTTTCATGAGACTAACCATATGTAAATCAAGTGGTCATGTAAAAAATTCACACTAAATATTTTCACCTATTTGAAAAAAAGTCGTGATTTGTGAATACAGTGTTAATAATGGTTAGTGAACTATCTAAATCCTTTATAATAATATGATAATCTTCCTATTGTTTTTAATCTGGATGCTGACAAAAATCTTTTTTAATTCCATTTTGTAGTTTAATCGCAAATAGGAATGTCTTTCACCATGAAACAATTGCTTATAATTTCTTCTTCTGTTCACTTTACAGTTTATTTGTAATCTGAACACAGATTATTTCACAATAACCTCATATCCTTGTACTTGTAGCTATAGGATCCTTTCACCATTAGCTCACTTCGTCAGACGAGTGTCACGTCGTAATGTCACACTATTTGTCATATGTTCTCATCAGCAAATTCACTCAAAAGAACTGTTCCTTGTTCAGTGTAGCCATTAAAAGTGACTGTAAACAGTTGATTAGCAGTGCATTTTTCTCTTACCCTTGTAAGAGAGAAGCCTGTACATATATACACTCCACCACCATTCCTGTAGGCAGTTCATTAATGTCTTCTAAACTCACTTTACTATTTTCAAGTGGAATGAACCTTAACTTACTACAATACTGAGAGTCACTCACTCCAATATCACAAATAGTCTCCCTCTATTAGAAGAATTATTATATGTATAGTATATGTATAGTGAAAACAACATACAAATTGCATATATGTATATCAATGAATTCATTTTTTTGACAATTGAAGGCAACAATGTGAGTATTCAGCAGTGAAAATGCCCCTGACAAACAATTGAATGGAAGTGACAAAACACTATCGATTAAAACAAATTACTTGTATGCTTGACTGAGGTAAAAAATAGTATTTGTAAGAAAGATTCATCATGAAAATCCCCTAACACTTCCATCATTCCAGTTTATTTTTACAAGTTAGAAAATAGAGTGTGAAAAGTGATATTTTATTGCAAACTTGAAAGAAATGTAGTTTGTAACAGCTACATAAGTAAATATGCTATTCATTGCAAAATTTGTGAGTGAACGTAAGTTCAAATAAATATTTATTTTCTCTCTAAAACAATGAGTAGAAATCCCATTGATCACTAGACCTATTTGGCAGTTCTATTAGAAAAGTTAAGAAGAAAGTACATTTTCAAATAGCATATGTAAGTATCTGATCTAGTGATGTACGCTAACATTAGATTTATTTAGCTCTGAATGTACTGCTCAGCAGAAAATTGGGTGAAGACCAGACATATTAACTTTAGACAAATTTCATTCAAGACAATAAATATTTTGACTAAGAAACCACAAACAAACAAGCAAAAAGATGACAGACAACCAAAAACATGATTTTTTTGTCCATACATCAATGTAAACTAGTTATGGGCCAGTAAAACAACTTTGATGGGTCAGTTATAAAAGAAAATTTAAATGACAGCAATTTACAGAAAAGAATTTCAATCAATCTTTAATTAAAAATTTAAACCAAAATTTAAATACACAGAAAAATTTTAGTTGATCAGCAAGTTATTTATATAACGTAAGGAGAACATGTTTCTAGTCAATATTATAAATATACAAATTCAGCAATATGATTTTACTATCACAAAGCAGAAAAAGAGAGAAGAGGTATTTTTGGTGCATGATAAAAACTGAACTAAGATTGAAATTATAGAAAAAAATCCAAGTTGTAAAAAATGTCAAGTGTTAATTTGGAAACATTCAATAGGATGTGTCTCAGTATGCCAATTTTCCATATGTGGATCTTATAAGTATGTAAACACATAAAGAACTTGAACTTATTCATAAGTAGACAATTTTCCTTTTCAGAATTTACAAACTTTACAAGCAATCTCTTATAAGCATAAACTCACAAAAAGAAATCTGTTTGGTTTATTACTAGAGGACAAATAGATAAACAGAGATCTGCCACACAAATGAAGATCTCTGCATCTAATGACTCCCAAAACAAACCTCAATAAGTACATTCAATTTCTAAAATATCATTTGTGTTTTAAAATAGTAAAAAAACATTAAAACATAGAAAAATCTTCTGATCAACAAATTTCAAACAATAAATAAACCTTTTTATTTAACTGAGCCATTTCACACTTCCATAGAATTAATAAACTTACTAAATATTAATCTTAATTACCATCAACTAGCATACTTCATTATTTCCTTAAAAATCATATTTTCAGCTTTTGTTGAGAAATAAAGATACTACATTATTACTAAAGATAAATATATGTTGAACATATTTTTGATTGTTTCATCTGCTTGCTTGTCTATGTAAAGAGAAGAGCTGATCAGTTCGTTGCATTGACTTGTGGCAAGATGCTGATACATCATTCTGATTCAATTTCATTTTGCAATCATTCTGTTTCTCTCTATTTTTCCAGCTGCTGTCAAATTGTTTTTTTAAACATTCTATTATTTGTTTTGAAGTCATTTAAGTTGCCAAATACAAAATTGGTGAATTGACAGTAACTTCTCTGGTTTGAAACAACTTTCTGATTTCTTCACAAGCTTTTGAAAATCATTTAGTCCAAATATAGAAAACACATTTACATTTGTTGTTTCTGTTTTCTTATTCAGATTAAACTCAATGAACAAATGCATTTAAAAATTGAATTGATAAAACAAGAGTTCTTACGAGGATGAAAAATGTATTCATCTAAATATGTACTTACTAAAAGAAGATAAAATCTGAAGACAAAACGAAAATGATCAGACATTGAAAATAGGTATTAATAGTAGGATTAACACTAGCTCAAGTGTGACAAAGTGCTCCGTTCAAATATTTTTTGAAGGAGAAAACATAACCAAATATAAAGTAATATTAAACATAGTACCTTTAATGATGGTCACAAATAAATACATTCTCGTCAAATATTCCTTTCCAACTGAAGGAAAAAGAATATAGCGAACAAAGCGTACGGAATTGGCTGTGTTAGAAGACAATTCACTATTGGAGCGTCTTTCAGTGGATATACGCCACCAATTTAGACGTTATGTCATCCACTACCAGATGCCAGCAAAAGCCAAAACCTTACTCGGGTGCATTTTGACCAAAACATGGCAACATGACTCAAATAAAAGACCTTCGTTAGACCCAAATCAACGCAGCTCGAAATGCGAGAGAAACAGCTGACTCGCAGCGCGCGAAACAATCGCGAAAGAAGAGCAAACCAAACAAAACCCCTTTCACGTTTACTGCAACCACTACACGGTGGAGCGCCTGGGCGGCGCGCCCTGCTAGAGGAAGTCCCTTGGCCTCCTGAACGTCCTTTTGTCCTCCCCGGCTCCCGCACCCGACCCTTGGAGCAACCGTTGCTGGGCCGCTGCCGCCGCCGCCGCTGCCTCCTCGTCAGGGGTAGGTGGTGCCGGCGGGGGCGGCGGCGGAGGGGGCAGCATGCGCGCCGCCTCCGTGGGGCTGGAGCGCGGCGGCGTTGCCGCCAATTGCTGCGGCGTGCACGTGACGCCCGGCGTCGCCAGCAAGGGAACCCCCGGGGCCGCCGGCTTGGGTCGCGACTTGCTCCTGCGCTTGCGCAGTATAAGTCCGCCCACGCTGGGCAGCGGCGGGCCGAAGGGATCTGGAGGTGGTGACGGCAAAAGGGAGAGCGGCGCGGGCTCTTTGGAACGTAGGAGCTTCGTCTTCGGAAGCAACGCTCCCACTGTGGATGAAGCGGACGCCTGGGAGCCGACCGAAACTGTGGTGATGGAGGTGCTGGGGCCCGCGTCATGGGAGTCGTCCTGGGGAGGGGACTGCGACGCGGCCGACGATGTGGACGCGGCGACGCTGGGGGGACCCAGCCGCGACAACACTTCCGCCAGGAGCTCCTCCATTCGGCCCACCTGTCAATCACAAAACGAGAATGTAGGTGAAATCTAAGTTGTAGGAAGACAACCTCGACAAGAGGTTGAAAAATACTTTGAAACTCTCTCGAAACATATAAACACAACGCAGCATAAAGGTTTACGAACAATATGAAGAACGCATATGTTTGTACCGTGTAACCTACACGTGGAGAAGATATGTGATAACTTTCAATCATGATACGAGTCGGGAATCGAACCCGGGACTTCTGCTTTGATCACAAGGGTGTTAACCACTACACTACCCGTTCGCCTTCCACGACTGTACACCACTTTCACCCAGACCTAAACAGGAATCCCGGGTTCAATTCCCGACTCGTCGCTATTTTCACCTGACAATATAAAGAATATCACCCTTGATTTCACCGTAGAACCCAGACGCTTTTCAAAACCGAGGTGCTTTTTAGCCTAGTAAGGTAAAGACCGCGTGATGTACATTTTACGTATGGTACGTTTAAGGATTGAGAGATATTGAAATGCCAATAACTCTAAAGTGAACGAATCATCATTTCTGCTTGGAATTCGTGGAAGAAATAGTATTGCGAAACCTCATCCCAGTCGTCCGAATGTTGGACGAAACCCGTGTCCTCCTTTCTACAGAGATGCATTACGTTATCGCAATCAAATTCTAATTTCTTCTTTAAAGATGTATAAGCCGCGTAACATAACTCCCGCTCTGGATGCCGAACCGATAGTGAGGGCGCGGGGGTGAAAGAGGAAAAATAAACGCTATTCTGAAAACATTTGTCATTCAGAGCGAAGGGTTTACTATTCCAGCGCACACCTTCCACATCTCACCTCCGACTACCTATGTACGACTTAGGGCAATGTATGTCGAAGGGATGTTGTAGCTGTCTTCGTGAAATGTGCGACCATCCCACCCCATTAGCAGACCCATCTATAGTTTGCAGGCTGGCTAGTGACTGCCAGGTGAGAGTACGACTTAGGTTGCGCATCTTATACCTTGAAGGTACGGAGTAAAAAAAGGAATAGGAGATGCACTTCTTCATCTAGCTTCTTATTCCCATGTGGGGAAGGGTCTTATCTTCTTCCGCCAGTTCCCTTTGTCTGCCACTATATCTTCTGTCAGTCCATCGAAATATCATGTGTCAAGCATATGAGATGGACTCTAGTTGCTGAATACGATGGCAAGTCAACATATAAGTTGCAAACGCCAGTTTGCCTTATACCGTTTTACATTAAGCGCGCATTTTTCGCCAGCAGATGATAGCATATGTATACTTGTCGTGCAGGCTGCGTGGTATCTCGTGGGTATGCAGTCAGTCAGGGGCAGCAGTGCCCGATGGCGGTTGTGTTGCATGAGTTTACACGAGAAGAATAGCGTGCGGTTGTGCGTTTTTTGTGGGTCAAATTACTGTCAGAATTGCATCGCGAAATGCATCCCGTGTGTGATGACAACTGTTCCTCACGGAAAAATGTGTTCAATTGGATCCAANGGCAAAGCATCGGAGATGGGAGCGTCCTGGTCGACTTACGGAGGCATTAACTGCAGTCACAGACTTAGCCCCCAGTGAGTTTTCTCTGTTTGGGCCCCTAAGAATTCATTTGGGTGGTCGTCATTTTGAAACTGATGGTTCCGTAATCCAAAAGGTTACTCGTTGGTTGCGACAGCAACCAAAAGACTTCTTTGCCACCGGTATTCAAGGACTTGCAAAGAGATGGGATAAGTGTCTGAATGTACAGGGTGATTATGTCGAAAAGTGAAATAAATATCAGGAAGTTACTTTGATTATTATTGCCTCTATCCAGTTTTGAGACTTATTTATAGACTTACCTACGAAAATAAAACGACACAAACCTTTTGATGAAGCCTTTGCACTTCCAGCTTCACGTCCACCTTGAAGTCCATAATATTGGCGATGATCTCCTTGTACTCGGGTGCTAATATGCCCGTCGGCTGTGCAGGGGCCGTTGGCGGGGCGGGAGCTGGTGTCGAAGGGGGTGGGGGAGGTACTGTAGTTGCCCCCGACGTCGGCGGCGGGGGTTGTGCGGCGGCAGCAGCGGCCGCCGCTTGAGCACCGGGGAGCGACAGGGTGGATGCTTCGTTGAGTCGCAGCTCACTGCGGAGGATGCCGCTGTCGTACGATTCCACCTTCCGGAGGTTGGTGGCTGCGGAATAAAATTCAGCACTCCATGATATACTACACTGAGAAAAAGACCTACACTAAGTTAACTTCCTTTAGCTGGCACTTCTCAATAGCAGACGCTTTTTCTTCCCCATCATTTAAGGTGAGACCAGCACTCCAAGTTAGTCAAATCACTGAGATATATAGTTGTTTTTTAAATATTTTTATTCTCATTATTTTAAAACACAACAATACGAATACAAATGAAGAAAGGCACGATTTAATTTTTATCTATCGGTTAATAGTATAGTAAAATTTATTTTCGAAAACTCCCTTGACTCGTCTACAATGCACAAAAGCATGTAAAAACATGGCGGTCAAGTGCAACTGATTCGTGATTTACGCATTAAACCACGGAAAAAGTGAAATATATCTTTTTTGCAATATTCGGTGAACAGAAAAAATTGGCGTAAAAAATACTTCGGAAAATTAATCACAAATCTAAGTAAACTCCCATCACTTTTGAGATTTAAAAGTTGGCCTTTTTTAAAATAAAGTGTTTTCTCCATAATGCTTAATGTATTACACCATCAATTATAATTGCAATTATTTCATTTTTTTAAAGTTGAAACTACAATAAGTAAATGTTGCTTTGTTTATTTATGCCAATTTCAGATTTTTAGTGATTTAATTCTATTTACGCTAGTACTACATTAATTTCACGTTGACCTTAACTTCCCAAAAGTGGACACTTCTCAATAGCGGACAATTTTACGGTACCGAGAGTGTCCGTTATAGAGAAATTGCTTTGTATATTTGAGCATTCTAGAATTGGTTGCGATATCCAATCCAAGATATGAGAGCAAGGAAAGGATTTCTCCGAACCTTCGGATGCGACATCTTAATCTTGCAGTTCGGATTCAATACTATTGGGATGCTGAATCCGATGGTTTGGAGAAATTATTTACTTCCTCTGAATTTAGATCATACATCCAAACCTGTTTTCTCAAAGTATGAATCGCACTCACGAGTCGGAGCTGTCTAGGGGTTTTGCAAAAGTATGTATACGAGGAGAAAATTCCTCCGTCTCTTCTTAATACTCCTAATAAACTATAAGAATCTCAGAATATTTTCAAGTGCTGGGATACGAAACTCGTTATCTGAATAACGCGTTTTCCTTAACATTTAAAATACTCACGAAGTTTTCGTAAAATTTCAGATTATAAATTTATGTGCGATTAATAACTGAATTTGCTTAATATTCGGACCATCGAATTTATTTTCGATAAATTATCGGAATCCAACAATGACTAACACAAGTCCAACACATAGCGGAAATGTAGTACTAACAAATGACATCGTAATAAACGGCTATGATAGAAAATATAAGGTGGTAGGAGAAAAGAATAGAAGGGGGAACAGGCGAAATAAAGGAAACCACAAAACGGACATATGCACGAGAAGTGGGAAACAAAAGCCAGAAAAATTAATTGCTAGTGAAAATAAATAATGATGGATATTGCAGTTTACAAGAAGTACTAAAAGAAAGGTTGGAAGCTAAAGTCGGCTGAAGGTTAAAGTCGATGCTTATCGTACAGTACTGTCAGGAACAATACTTCTTGTACTACCAAATGGAGGTGAAAATAAAAAGATACAGGATTATTGGAGAAAGAAAAAGAAATAAGATGCATAAAAAGAAATCCAAAAGTGAAGATATTTAGAATAGGGAATGATGAAAAAGAGAAAGAAATGATACATATTATTACAGACAGAAATTTTGAAGGGGAAGAGGGAGAAAAAGAATTAAAAAAGACGGCAAGAATACGATGTAGAAAAATACAAGGGAGGGAATACAGAGAATTGGGGTTCAGAAATGAATGAAAATCACATGATATTCTGGTACAAGAAAGGAGAGTGTATGGCGATATTATTAGCTACAAAGTAGTGGATGAAATAGAAACAATAAGATGCTTCCGGTGTTTCAAATACGGGTACATGGCACGTGAATGTAAAGCAGAAAAAGAAGATATGTGGACATTGCGCTGACGAAAATCACTGCTATAAAGAATGCAAGAGAGAAGAAAAGGGGAAAAATGTATCAATCGTTCAAGAAAGCCTACGATGATTAAGGTGTAATGGATATGTAATGTCCGGAATATAGTTGCAAAAAACAACAGACAATGGAATTTTCAATAATACAGCAAAATGTATAGCGGGAGGCATAAAGGAACATCGGAATTAGCTAAATTAATGCGGAGGAAAGTTTATGCAATAAGCTGTATACAATAAAAGTTGAACAGGGGATATCAATATGAAAGACGACATCGCTCAGAATTATAAGCAGAAAGATTCGTCATCGGTAATACATGTCAATGATTGAGACACAAATGTTTTAGAAATAGCTGATTTGACAAGTAATAATGATCAAAGAATTTTATTTAATAAACAGGGCATATAATTAATAATGGTAAACATGTATTGCCAATTCGGAGCAGAAATAACAGACAGTATCACAGTGCTAAAGAATATAATGTCAAAATCGAGAGAAAAAGACATCGTTATATCTTTAGATGCGAATAGATTTAGATCACAACTTTGGGGAGACAAAAAACATTCGCGTGGCAAAAAAATTGTGAAATTTATATTAAAAGATTTAATAGAATGATTAAAGGTGAAGTGTTGACAGAGGATCTTCAAAATATAATTAAATAATAAATGCTATTGTCTACTCTGTCAATATTTTAATAATATTATTATAATAAAAAAATATTGACAGAGTAGACAATACCATTTAATATTTAATTATATTTTAAAATTTAATATTGCTCAATGTGTATGGTGAAACACATATATTTTGAAAAAAAGGATCTTAAATAATAGACCTCACACTAATAAATACATGGAAGGAACATGTGGTCACATCATGGCGTTTAATAGAGGGAATAGAATGCGACCATGCAGGAATCGAGATTGTAATTGAAGGAAAATGAAAATGGGAAACAGGAGCTGATACTAGACCAGAAAGGATTAACTGAAAAAAAATTGGGCGCGAAGAACAGAAACTCAAGAGAGAGCTGAGAGAAATAGAGTCTAAGGAAGAAATAGAAGTGGAAGATTATAGAAGAAAGTTGTGTAAAACAAGAAAGGAATAAAAGTAAGTGGAAAGGTGAGATTTGGTGAAATAGAGACTTAACATCATTGAAGAAAAAGAATAGATTGAAGAGGGAATTGGGAATAAAACGTCTAACACGACATGATGACTCAGAGACCTGGAGATAATTAATGTACAATAGTACGACAGGCATATAAGGACAGAATACGACAAGCAAAGAAATATTGTGAATTTTTTTTGTTTTGTTTTTCTTGGGATTTAAGGGTTCGCCAACGTCAAGGTCATTAGGTCTCTTAAAAGTATGTTAACAACACGAAGCAACGCTCATGTTGGAATTACCTTTCCGACTGGGAAGAAACAAAATAAAAACGAAACAAATATGGCGTAGTCTGCATGTACGTTGGAAGGAATTGGGCAAGCTGTTTTAGACGGATATTGTTCAAAAAGAGACAATATTGAAACGTACCTTCGTTCTTAACTCACAACTCCCGAGTGCCTCCTCATGAAGGGGTGTTGGCATCATCCTGACCGTAGATGACGCAAACACTTCTCCACAAGTAGATACTTGGAAGTTGTAAGATAAAAACTGTATCAGACACGTAGGTACAAGGAACCGGGTTACACATGCTCCCAGCACGAGAGTCTCCTGTGGTCACCCATCCTTTGTTTGGGGATGTGACGCAGGGAAACAGATCAGGTGGAAGTGGTGCACGGGCTTTAGGAGTCGAAGCAGGTAGTGCAATGGCAACACACCTGCAGCCAAAACAGGAGGTCCCGGGTTCGTGTCCCGGTCCGTCACACTTTTCACTTTGTCGTAGACGAAGCATATCATTTTAGGGTTTTATTATTCGATTTATGTAAATATGTTCTGTGTTTTCTTGTGCTCTCTTAGCTCTCTTTAACTTGACCGTAGAAGTTGCAAACTAACCAAGTCTCAACCCCGAATCCTTTGACACATCGACCTCGACTAACATACATATGTCTTGCTACGACCAATTGTACTAATTATCCTCCTCGGAAGGACCACAAAAGTCACACTATTATATGCTGAATATTTTTGAAGAAGAGTTGGCTAAATGCCGCAGTCTACGACAACTTGCGATTCTGCTGGAGAACGCTTTAGTTGTCTCCATTTCGGTGCCAAGGACGGGAGTGGAGTCGCTCCATCGGTCTTATTCCCCTAGACCAGACGAAACCAGGCAAATTGCGGAAATGAAATTTTTTCGCAAAATTCATCTACCAAGGATTGTATCTACCCATCCCCATCACCACTGTTCTACATCGAGTAAACACGTCATAGGTGTAGTTCGTTAATCGCACCCCGACAAAGTTTAAACCGGACAGCAATCAGGAAGAAGAACGTGAGTTTATTAGAGTCTTGGCGTTACACGCTATTGCTAACGTATTTTCAAAACCAATGAAACTACAAAATTATTTTCTTTCATGCTATGATTGTTTTCCATTATTTAAAAAAATTTTTTTTAACTGCACTAAACCTTGGCACGACTACATTAACTCTCTAACTCCATCCTGGCGGGTTTTTCTCCGACTTTCCTTCGCGTAGAGAAGGATTTTATGTGCGGGTCTCTAGACTCTGGCCTAGGGGCGACAGTCTCATTACTCTCCAATTTTTAGTAATATTCCTAATAACTTAAGATTTCAAAATAGTACTTTTTGTTAAATTCGTTTTTTTTCTATTAAATATAAATTTGTTAGTATTTGCACATATCGTAATAAAAAGGAGCACATTTCATGATTTTTCTTGGAGGTGCAGAAATTACAAATCCACCCCTGCCCTAGGGGTCTTGACCGGATTTGATGGGATGGTCCTTGCGTGATTCCGGAGAGTACATTAAAATGTTGTTCTTTACGTGGTCACACACAGTAATTGATTGTATTGGGACAACTATCTGATTATCCGGCGTTGCCTGGGATTTTTCTTAGACTAATCTTCTTTCACACAACAAAATATAAAATGTACCTGTACTGTAGGATCAAAATACTTTTATTCGCTGGTTTTCATAAACATGTAGAGCTTCCTAATTTTTCAAAATCATAATAATACAAGTTTAATTCAAAACCTGACTGTATACATTACACCTCTTCGGACACCCACACGCCGGTCGAATTTGTGCTTTCGAGAAATGTCCCCGACTACACCATTTTATCACAATTCTTGTGAAATCAAACAAATTTTAAATAAATTTATTGTCAAAAAACAGTACAAACTGCTTATGACCACGTGGAGGACAATAAACTAATTTACTCTCCGGAACCAAGCAAGGGACCATCTCATCAATTCCGATCAAGGGCCCTAAGGCAGAGGCGGATTCAAAAATTTCAGCAAAAGTTCCTAGGTAAGATAAAAAGTTAGCTGCGAGTTATAATACATATATTTTGTCAATATGTTTGTAATTTAACGCAAATATGTTTGTAAATTTACATGTACAAGTTATTATCGAACTATAGATTATTCTGAGTATAGTGTTTAAAAATCATAAGAGTTGAAAAAACACTAAATTCACGATTTATTGTTACAATAAACACGCCCCTAGACAAAGCCTAGAGAACCTGTATAAGAAATCCGCCTCTATCCGAAGGAAGAACGGAGAAAAACCCGGGCCGGGATGGGGCTACCGAATTTATGTACACAACCGTGCCAAAGTTGAGTACACATAAAACTAAATTAATATGAGCCATAAGACAACACAATCATGCAAGAAAATAGTTATTAAAATTGTTATAAGTTATTTAAAAAGTACTACAGCACTGGCACGATAAAGTACTAGACGGATTTAACTTTTATTAAAATCAATAAATTCTTTTACAGTGTAGAAGCACTGGTGCAGGAGGTAGTTTTAACCGCGGATTTGAAAATATTCAATTTCATAATATCTTTTATATTGAGACCGTGGATTGAATTGATTAATAATTCAATCACGCGTTCTCAAAATATTAACATAAAAAGCGTGGGTCAACATGGGTGTTCGCGGAAAGAGATTTGGGTGGTCTGAAGCTTGGCAAGGCGGTCCTACATCAAAAAGCTTACTAGAAAGTTTTGGAATACAATAACGCAATAAAAACTTTTATTTGAAAAAATCAAAAGTAGAGACCAGGACACATGTTCAGAAACACACAAGTTTGAACAGGAATCTTTAGAAAGACGGGGGCAAAATTTAGGAGAATAACGCCATAAAAACCTTTAATTGGAAAAAGATCAAAAGAAATAGGAAGCAGGACACATGTTTTAGTAGCCTGCTAGTCTGAACACGAATCTTTCAAGAAAGAGGGCGGATGTTAGGGAATATTATTTCCCAAAGCAACGTGGGAAATAATATTACTTTTGAGGCAAACGACCAAGCAAAAAAGGTTCGCGACACAGGTCTCTTGGGGGACATGAATTCTAAAAGCAAGTCTCAACAAGAATCTTTAGAAATGTGAAATTTTGCGACAATGGGTTCGGCAATAACACGATAGCAAAAATTCAAAAGAATGTAATAAAATTTGGGTTCAAAAAGAAGTGCCGACGCTCAGAACAAGTGCTAGCTAGAAAGGGACGATGTCGAATGCCGCCTAGCAATAAAACAATAAAACCGAGGTCTTTAGAAGCATACCGCCTGCGCAGATAGAAAAGGGACAAAAATAACAAAATGGCCGACAGACCTTCATCTCGAGGAAAGAATCTTAGAAGTAGAGAGAGGGGGGTGCAGCCAATGAAATATCAAGGGGGGAGGAGTCAAATGGAATGATTGGAAACATGAAAATACAAAATACATCTTTTCGGAAACTACCAATTAAAATTAAGAGGGGGAAAAGAACCGAGATCTGGCAGCAGAAGCAAGGACTGTGAAGAGGAGGAACTTCACGTGACGCAAAATTATCTATAAAAAATTAGGGCACAGTGGCAAAGAGGAAGAGAGGAGAAAATTTTTGGCAGTGGGTAGTTGTGGAGGAGAGAGAGGAGAAAATTTTGAGCAGTGTGTAGTTGTGGGAGGAGATGAGAAAAATTTTGGGAGAGTTGAGATGTAAAACATTTTGAGACAGTGTATTATGTGAACGTGAGACAGTGAAAAAATTAGCATCAGTTTAATTGTTGAGACCAGATGGTGAAAAACTTGCAACAATTCATTTGTTGAGTTAGACAGTGACGAATTTGAGGGAGTTCATTGTTGTTCGATTGCAGTGTAAAGATTGGCGATCGCTATTTGCTGAGACAGACAGAGATAAAATTGCAACAATTTATTTATCGAGTCAGCCAGGGAAACATTTACGAGATTTCCTTTTTGTAGAGTGAGGTCACAGAAAACGGGCGATTGAAATAGCCAATAATACTCGTACAGTGCAACTAATTAGGTCAAACGAGTGAGCGATTCGAACAATGCGAACACATAACATTTTTAGGAGTTAATGAGCCAATAAAGGTCATTTCAGCCAATTAGCAAGTATCGACATAGCTTAGGCAATCGAAGGGAAGTGCCACTGTAATCCGTCAGAGGAGATGCGAGGCGCACTCATACAGTGAGTAGTTAGTAATATTAAATGTGGCTAAAGACGAAAGCAAATTAAGGCGAAGTGAGTCGGCAAACTCCAAAATGTGGCGGACATAGAAGGTGAATGGAATGNTCGCTTAGGAAAGAAAAAAAGGGGACGAACATTAATGTGGGACGAATAACGAGTCGCTAAATCATGAACACAAAATTGAACAGATCTTCATCTCGTCCGACATCACCAGACAGCTTGAGTAGTGTGTAAGAGTGTAGAAGGGAATTGTTTTGTTATTTTTGGCCTTGTGAACTATAAATTGTGACATAAATGTCCGCAGGCCGTGTGCTACAAGTAAAGTGATAAATTGTAAGAAGGGGGTAAAGAACAGAGGAACCTCCAATTAAGAAGACGAGTGGTGAGTATCATGTAAAAGAACGTTACAAGCGCAGTAGGCGAAGTTATGTGTAGAGTTATAATAATTTTCCAGTGTAGTGTATATTGTGTATCGAGAGTGAGTATGAGTAATAAAATGTTTTGTTCATTGCTCGAACACCAGATTGTTGTGTTTTCATTGTGAGTGGCTCCCATAG